>JBBPCW010000002.1:8379687-8392086 GCA_037974425.1 Phenacogrammus interruptus
CACACACACACACACACACACACACACACACACACACACACACAGGGTTTGGAGGAAAAGCTAATCTTAAAAGTCTCCAGAATCTACAGCCCACAGCATATTCTCTCTTGGTGCTAACAGAGCTAGCACTAGTGCTAACTCTGTTATCCGGGACAGGAGGGTTTAGAAAACCACGCCTACTTTTGTGTTGTGCCCCACGGCAAGCACGGCGCGTTCTCGCTGTTTTTTGAGAGAAAGCACAAACCCTTGCGGCGAACGCAGCGCGTGCCGCTCAGTCTGTAGGCCCCCTAGGCTAAAGAGTGAATCTACCGGCTTATAGTGACTCAAGTGACTCGCAGATCCGGATCCTTTACTGAGTGACTCAGAGGGAGCCGAATGGATACGCGTTAATTGCGTTAAAAATATGAACGCGTTATTTTTTTCTGTGATTAATTAATCTAATTAACGCGTTAAATTCCCAGCCCTAGTAATTTCCTGTTGTTTTCTGAATACATCTGCTTTTTTACATCCTACACATGCCTCACATAGGTTGCAGGAGCAGATGTGGAAGTGGAAACTAATCAGTAAAGTGATTCACACACATATTTGAAAACAAATGAAAGCACCAGAATCTGGATAACTTGATTGGTCAAAAATCAAGTTATCCAGAGTTGCATGTGTCTTATTTCTCCATTTCATATTGATACAGAATATGAATAGTAGGTGTTACCGTTCATGTTTTATAGGGACAGCTGGCAGCTGCCTACGGAAGTTCAGTCCCATGCCTTTCCTCTTCTGCAACATCAACAATGTGTGTAACTTTGCTTCCCGTAATGACTACTCCTACTGGCTCACCTCTCCTGAGCCCATGCCTATGAGTATGGCCCCCGTCACTGGTGATAGCATCAAACCATTTATCAGCAGGTCAGTGTGACAGTGTGTTTTTGGGTCGTATTCTATGCGTCTAGCAGTGTTTCCCCTTGACTTGATAAATTGTTAGTAGATAATTAGATACATGGCTATTAAATGTTAGATTAACCCTGCTTCTAAATGCTGCAAATACGTGTATTAAACATCAGGTGAATGTAATGCAGTAGATATCCTGTACCTCAGGAAGTGTGATGCTGAGACCATTGATGTCTGGACAAGACTATGTAAAATATGGAACATCATATTAATTTGTTTGTATCTGTGTATGTTCATGTGTGTGTGTGTGTGTGTATGTATATTTGTCTTTCCATAGGTGTGCAGTGTGTGAGGCTCCTGCAATGGTAATTGCTGTCCACAGTCAGACTGTTGCAATCCCACCATGCCCTCATGGTTGGATCTCTCTCTGGATTGGATATTCTTTTGTAATGGTGAGTGAAAACAAGAGGTGCAATGTAGAATCTACACTGAGAAAATACAGGCCATTATGAAAACATATCAGTCTCCGATGCAGAGATATTTAATGACTCGCTGTCTCACTGTCTGCCTCTCAGCATACCAGTGCAGGTGCTGAGGGCTCAGGTCAGGCTCTGGCCTCCCCTGGCTCCTGTCTGGAGGAGTTCCGCTCTGCCCCCTTCATCGAGTGTCATGGACGCGGCACCTGCAACTACTATGCCAACTCCTATAGCTTCTGGCTGGCCACCATCGAGGATGATGAAATGTTTAGGTACATTTTTACACACTCCGCTGTGTAACCCCTCTCCATGTTAACCATATATGCAACTGAGCAATTTAGTAAGTTTTCAAAGTGCAGGACTGGGATACTAAATACACTTACCTGGTTAATATTTTCTCTACTTTTTTGTAAATGATAGGCCGTAAGTTGCAAACATTCCAAGAATGATTAAGTAAAGTAGACTATTTTTACATTCATCTGTTAACATGGTAATACTGGAAATTGTATGGGCCTACATGACACCTATATAAAAATAGTCCTGGGTTACAGTTTCCCAAAGAATGCACAGATCATGCTATAAATCTGTCCATAAGAACAACCAGTACATCCTCAAAAAATTATGAATAATGATGCTTTTGTGCAAATGTGCACACTGTGTAGTGTGTAATGCTTTTTTATTTATGTAAGAACACTGTCCTGAATAGTCCCAGGTAGCTTGTGAAGCATACTCAACATGTTGCATGTAAAAATAGAAGATTTTATATGTAAAACAACACAAGGATAAATTTGAACACGCACGTAACTATTTTAGTTAATTTAAAAATGTTCTTTGTAAGAATTTAGTGCAACAATTACATGCAACAGATTATATAATAATTATAATTATTGTTTCAAAAATTCAAATTAAATATTAATGTTAATTAAATATTTATTTTTGCTATCTGTGTCACTCTATGCTAAAACTAAACTCATACTTTAATTCTTTGTACAAACTGAAATGGTTTGTACTTAGATTTTCCTTTTACAAACTCTTTTAGTATTAATATTTAACTTGTTTACATAAAATGTTTACTTTTGCAAAATCATGAATCAAATTAATGGTATTATAAAAATACAAAAAAAACAAAAACAATAACAATTAGAGAAAAGAATGTGTTTAATTGAATAAAAACTAGTGTACTATAAAAAATACACTTCCAGTACAATCCATGTGATCCAAAGCTTTAAGAAGGGTAAAGTCTGATGTGCCTTTAATATGATTTTTATCTTACTGTTACCTGTAAGCCTACTTCAGCTATTTCTGTACTGTAACTCATGTACTGTGTTGAACCATTACACAACCAAGTACAATAATCTGACTAAATAAGTCCCATGGGAATGGCAGCCTATAGTGTATGGGTCAACTATAGATGTTGTGGGTTAAATATTGAACCATCAGATGATATCACTTTTTTATATTGCTCAGGGGTCCACGTTTTATGGTCTTATCACCATGCCATGCTTCTTTGGGCTCTGGACTTGAATTCAAGTGGTTGTTGAATGGTAGCCTTGCTTTAAATTCCTGCTTTATGAAGCTCGCAACAAACAGTTTTCATTTAGCCCTAGTCACACAGGTGCTAATTCAGGTCTGTGGTAAATGTTGAGGTTTCTGCAGTACTATTTCTTCTCGTCTATTCTAATGTTCCATGTTTGGCACATATTATCAGTTCTGCTACTGCAAGTTAAAGACAGTTTGGGTCCATTGGTGCTGTTTTAGATACCAAACCTGTCACACCTCCATTATAACTTACACAGTTCTTTTTCACATGCTGTTGCCCACCCTATGCTGAGCAATGTAGGAGGTCATTTTAATTTAAGCTGTGGCAAAGAACACAATACCAACAAACCTCAGTGCAACACATTTTAATGTGATTTGCTCCTCCTTAAATGGTATTTTCCGTGTCTCATTCCAGGAAACCTGTCCCCACAACGCTAAAGGCGGGGAATCTGCGGACCCACATCAGCAGATGTCAAGTGTGTATGAAGAGGACATAGGCCAATCACACTCTTTCCTCAGCATCTGGTTTTTATGTTCCAGTTTTTCAGAAGACAAAAAATAGCATGGTGCTACTTCAGAAAGCAAGCGAGGAGAGAGAAGAGATGGACTTAAAAAGTGTTCTTTCAGACTCAACAGCGCTAATGAAACCACACAAGCAGGTTTAGGCCTCTGGGCTGACGAGACCCCTGCAGGTGACTTTGCTCCATATAGAACACTACACTAACATCCTCACTATGTTTCTTTAACAAATGACACCTGTTTACAATTGCACTGAGTACATCTATTAGTAAACAGGCTGACATTCTGAAAGAGTTTTGTGAATCAGGTGCTATTGAATACAACGATTCTTGTTCTGTTTTGCTCAGTTTTCTTTAGTTATATTTTGTCCATGCCACTTAACAGCACCACGTGTAAGTATCCTGTTTATCTATTTTTGACCCAGTTTCTCAATTATCATATACTAACATCATACATTTTGGGATTTACTGTCTGCTACTACACCGTAAGTTATGTTTGTCAGCATCCCCTTGTCCAGCAGCTTCTGTTGTAAATATAGAGCTTTGTTTAGTACTTCACACATCAACACCGTAATCTCTTCAGGTAAACGCATTTAATTTTGTCATATCATGCTATTTATGGAAACTTTGAGATAAGACTATAGAGAGACCAAGACCACTTTCCACATATGGCCATTCTTCCTGTTCAGTTGACCAAGTTATAAATAATCGATTGGTTAAGGCACATAATGATGAATGATGTTATTTAGCACTATATGCTTTTGTAGGCCTGTGCAGCTTTGACGCATTTGATTGTTATTATTGTTCCAAGAAGAGAGCAAGGGGGGCAAAACATGTTTACATCCATAAGCCGTTTTAGCATCGCTCTGTTGCAGCCATCTCTCATTAAGTGTCAAATGCATTTACAGACACCCCTCAAATATACAAACACACCTCCACACACATCGTGCAATGATCTAAGTTTATATCCTTATTAAAACAGACACTTTTGTGTTCTCTTATTCGAGTGATGTAGATTTTTATGCCCACTACTCAAAGGTGTACAAGAACATTGCAAGGGAACCCATGTTTATTAACTGATCAGCTGAATGAAAAATAAGAAATTGCCAGGTTTGTTTCCTGATCTGTTAAATGAATAAGGCTTCTGTATGTTCCCACACTAGCGTCCAGCGTGCGTAATCTTTTCCAAACATGTTGCTCAGCTCACCCTAAACAGGGCGCTGTGCTGTCTTCAGTGTCATTATAGTGCTGGTCTCTCCGGCCTCTGTGATGTGTCATTTTTGATTTTGCTGTCTTAAGTGCCTGGTAACTGATCGCCAGACCAAAGAATATGCACATGTACACTTATCTTTTTTTTTACACTGAATATACTTGATCTTGCTAGCTTTAAACTCTCCAAAATCCTCTTGTATATAAAGTCCAAATAGTATTCTATGGAACACATTCAGCTAAAACTACATCACCGTTCCAACCAAAGCCAGATAGTTAAGTATATTTATGTACTCTGAAAGTGCCTTAAATAAATTCCTCTAGAAGATCTCTTCTAGAGTGCCCACTTGCTTCTTCATCCTGGTTTATCCCACGCCAGCTGATTGTACTCTTTCATGTAATGTCACAGACCTCACATGGACGCTGTTGCTTATCATTGCTGATGTTTTTGCCTTCCCTGCGAATGTTTTAAAAGCCCTTGCACAGCACTGAGATTCATGGAAGAATACAGCGATCGAATGGGATTTTCAAGCATAGCTTTAAACCCTTTTTTCAATTTCAAGTTAGTTCACTTTGTGCCTCCGCTCCCTCTGTATTGAAGTCTTACAATAAAGCTGTTTGTATAAGTTTGTTGTACATTATGGATATTCTTCTCGATGTGATTTTATTTATGATTGCTTTTGTTTTTACTGTTTTCCTCCCACCACAACGTCAATATGCCATATCCTTCATTCATTTTTAAACATGTTATTCCTGGGAGGTCTGTTTTTGATGTTGTGTGGGTTTGTGAGCTGAAAACAGACAATTATTTTTATTTTTCACCTTTTAATAACATCTCGATGCCCATTAGTAGTAAAAAGGCTGTTCTATTACTATGCCTTTAGGTCTGATATGTGTGAATGATCTCTGTTCTGTTTGGCTGCCCTGTCCTGTCTCTTTCAAATTGTCTTCTGGGAGGAAACACAACTCATTTATATGGCTAATCTTAGCTTCAAGCTCTCAAGACCTCTAGGTTTGAAGCATGACATTATATGTGCTCATGTGGTTTTGGGCTGGAAATTAGGGCTGAGTTGGAATGCAAATGTCACATTAAAGACCAATCTCTCTAAGGTTAAATGGACGCAAAGTTCCAAAAAATGTTCCACAGTTTAGTGGAAAGCCTCTACAGAATACTTCACATTGTTATAGCAACAAAGGGGAAACAAGTTCATATTTGTGTCCATGGTTTTGGGTGATATGTTCTACACAAACGGATTTAAAGGTGTCCACATACTTTTGTCCATGCATATGTGTCCATTTGTCATACAGGTGGTCCTCGGGTTACAGCAGTCTCGACGTACAACATTTCGAGTTTACGGCGCTCACTCTTGTAACTCGTTTGGTTGCGCGCAGCAGAAGAATATGCAGAACATGTAGAATACTCAGTAATGCAGCACATGAGTGGGGAGTGTTCCCCAGTATATGACATTTTGGACTGTTTTCTGTTATTGCAGACAGTGTACAAGTACAGTATATTTATGTCCTTTTCCTTTTCTGTGGCTTAGTTGTGTTTCTATGTTCTAGGTTATGATTTTACAACTGTGTAAGAATCAGTAATTGACGTAGGCCAGGGTGTCCCCCTGTATGTGAACACACCACAGCACACAGTGTGAACAGCACTAGATTGTTCTCTGCATTTAATCCATTCACCAAGTGAAGCAGAGTGCAGCCAGGAACAGCGCCCGAGGAGCAGTGTGTGCTGCTCAAGGGAACCCCAGCGCTGCCACTAGCAGCCCTGGGATTTGAACCCACAACTCCCTAACCACTAGGCCACCAGCTGCATATATATATATACCCACTAACACATTTTTATTGTTGCTGCTGTTGCTGAACAATGCTGGGGTAATGAATTAAGTGTTAAAAAAAACATGCACACATTATGATGTTGGGTAATGTGATGTCCCCTTCTTTTTCTAGCATTTATAGAAGTCAGCCTGAAGAGGGCAGTCTAAGTACATCAATTTACAGATATCCTTCCAGCTCTAAACACAAGCATTGCACCAGCATTAGCACAGGAAGTGGTACATATCATATTACTTTGAGCTCCAAGCTTGCTACAAAGAGCAGTGATAAGGATCTGGATGTTTGTGTTTGTCAGCTACTGACATTAACTGCTGTTTAGAGGCAAGCTGTTGGGGTTTTCATGCAGTAATATAAGTGCTCTCACAGCCTTCCTCTTCCAGGACCATAATGTGTGTTTTACAGCTCTGTGGTCTGGCACTGGAAGAACTACTGGTGGTTCATGGCTGGATTGAATCAGAGTAGTATCACCTTGCACTACTTCTGCTCTGCTTACACATCTCTCACAAAACAAGTGCATTCGTGCCAGAGCTAGAGGGGAAAGCAGGTGTAGTTGACGCTGCTAAAATTTGCCTCATTGTTTGAAAGCTTGTGACAGACATCAATCTTATTGCTCAAAGCCATGTTTTCTGAAAATGAGGCTTGGGTTTCCATCAAGTGACCTTGCTTTGGTTGGAGAAGCTCAGATTGACAATGAGGGACACTTAAATGTGGTGAAGGCTAACCTCTCACAGAAAAGGAACAATATGTCACTTGTACAGGTGTTGTGAAAAGGGGGCCTGAATACAATGCATTAGACAGTGCGTCTCCTGCAGTGGTTCTGTAACTGGACCTCAGATCCCCCAGCTGTAACCCAATAAAGAGAGAAAGGGGAAAATCTGGATGATTTGAGAATCCACTGAGTACCTTAATGAGGGTCAATGCTCTAAAACTTCTTCACTCACACATCTCTTTAAAAAATGTACTTGTTAGAATAGCTATTTCTGAACCAGCTGTCGTCCTTTTATGGCATTGCTCTGTCACCTTTTTAAAGGGTCTAGAGTATGTGTCTGTGTGTCTTTTCAGCCTTTGGAAGTGCAGTTAAGAGTGCATTTGTGTGAGTATTAATGAATGTGCTTTGGCGTCCGTGTATTTCAATGTGTGGGAGCACCCAGGCTCTTGGCCACATACACAGATCGATTGTGATCTGAAGAAGAGATACCCCACGTCTTTGATCTCTCCATCTTTACTGGAAGTTCATCCCTTGTTACCTCTGGTTGCCAGAAGGGCAAACATACACTTTCACCTGTTCAGGCAAGGGCTGCTAGAAAAATGGTGTCTATGAATGAAGGAACTTTGACTTTGTAGACTATCTAAATAAAAGCTGAGTTCCTCCTGCAAGACAAAATGTTGAGGAAAATATCTCATATTTGTCAAATTGGCACACAAATACAAAAAATGAAGAGAAAGAGGTCATTTCATTTGCAAAATCTTTATATTCGTGAGGGAAAATATGTGTGTCCAGAGGAAGCACTCTATAATTAACAGCAAATACATAAAAACTGCTTTAAATGAGACTTTAGTGGAGTAATGGAGCTCACAAATGCTCTGAAGTCTGAAGGTTACCCTCAGTCGGAAGACCTTGCCTGTGCAGTTGTGCTTACGGCTCTTTGTGAATATATGTCTTCATCTGCGTTTTGAGTTGGTGGGGTTGCTGGGCTGAAATCTGGCCTTGGAATCCTAGTTCTTTTAAGGGTGAGTGTTTATGGGGTCAGTGGAGCAGCTGAGGCAGGTTGTGAAACTCCAGTGATCAGTGGAGGCACTGATGGGAGGGGGCCGAAGGGTTGGTGGCTGGAGATGTAGGTGAGGGGTCTCTTCTGTCATTTCTGGAAAAAAAAACAAAATCAAATTCAAGTTTCAAAGAGTGTGTTTCCTTTCCCCTTACAGTGTCACCTCTGGATGCTTACTTTCAAGAGTGGGAAATTGTTTCACTTACCTTTGCACTACCCACATTACTTTTTACATAGTTCCGTAAATCATATAAATATTAGGGGGCTTTTATGTGTGGGCAATGCAAAACACAAAAACCGGTTGTGGAGTACTGAAGAGGGATGCAGAACTAAGTAAGAGATCTACACCTGCTAAACATTTTTCTGGCAAACAGGTGTCAACGAAAGTTGAACAAACATCCTTATTGTCAACCAATCAGCTGAATGAGCTTGGTCACATGACCGAGGCATAGTAACATGGGTAAACATTTGTGATTCAAGGTCACTTAGGGAAACGCCTCCTTGATATCTGCTGCTATAATTGGCTAGACCCCATGTGCCTTATTGGTGAGGTCATTACAAAAGTGCACTGGCGTCAGCTTGTCTTTGTATTGTAAGTCATGTCTCAATTGTCTCCATAACGGCAACGCTTTATGATAACATTTGACATGCTTGAGACTTCCTTGGGTTATACTTAACTAGGAACTGTCCTTGAAATTGTGGACTGTTTTCGTCTATCCCCAAAGTTAACATTAAGATCCACTGAATACTGTGTTTCAGGCTTTGGTGTTGTATGATGCTGTGATTATAGCACACCTTTTGTTTTGGCACTAGCTACAGACTGCCAGAAAGGAAGAATTGCTCCCAGGTGGGTCCTGCTCACAGCATTATAAAGCATTTCAACTGCTCGTCTGAGATTAAAAGTATTAGAATAATGCCCTCGCCTGCCCTCCCTCACTCTCCCCTCTGGATGCCTTGTTCGTTCTGCTCCACTCATCATTTGCCAAAAGTGCACTGAGGACAGGTCCCAGCACAACAGCTTGTTTTTCCCTTCACCTCTTTCTTTTGTTTCTCTCGGTTTCTCCAGGCTTTGTTTCCTCTCAGTGTCAGGCGGTGGGTGAACAAAGGGCTGATTCTGGTGCCCGGTGCTCAGGCAGGCAGAATGCTGTGCAGCCAGAGAGATGGCTCTCGCTTTGCTCTGTGCCAAGACATGCCAGGGCACTGCCAGCTGCCCCTTCACCCATTACCTGAACTCACCTGGGACTCGGTTTTACTTGTTAATACAGAGTCACAAAGCCAACATGTCAAGAATAACCCAGCCACTTTACACACAGTCATCTCTCTGTAAAGGTTTTACTCCAGCAAATTTTGGTCTCCCCACTAAAGCAAATTTTCAGAAGCATACTTAAGTAAGTATGAATAAGTTTCATAACTGAGAAGCTCAAGTACATCTATTTTTGATGATTATTAATGGCTTCTAATGCTTTGGCGTCACTTTCTTTTAATAGGGATCATATTCAGCAACCAGGGTAAACGTAATGTACATAGATGCTTTCTAACCACGACAACATAAATATGATTTTGATTGTGGTACTGGCCATGATGAATATAGCGGAAAGCGACTCCGCAAGCAGTGCAAGTGGAAACAGAAGCCTGTCGAATGAGCCCGTGTCTAACCCAGTGGTGTTCAACAAAGAGCCAGTGTGAATGTTGGTTTTCAGCAAAGCAAGACCGTACGTGATTCAAAAGTCAAGATTCTTTATTCGTCACATGCATATGCATACAAGCACAACAAACAGTGAAATGTATCCTGAAGCGCTCATTTTGACTGTGCAAACATTGTAAACAATAAGTAGCTCTAAATGAAAAATCTGCAATTCTCTGAAACACACTAAAGTAGAAATGAGTGCAGTAGATATCATATAAATGTAAGTACAAATGTAAATACCTGATAAACCGTGAAGACTATGAGAAACTTATTGAACATGTTGAACTACGAGATATCAGATGTGCATCTGCTTGTTATGAATGAAACCTGCAGCCACATTCGTCCTTTGCCATTAAAGTTGGACACTCCTAGACAGACTGGCTGTTGCTTACACTCTCACTTGTCTGGACTGGACCTCACTAAATTCATATTTTATTCATATTCATATAATGGGAGTTGAAGTACTGCTGTGGTTTCATTCAGGCTCAACAATGCAGCTAAACAGGCAAACGCTAGCATGATTTACCTGTTTGTATATTGCATTGTTTAGCTTATTTGTGGCATACTGGTTTAAATGTTATGACCAAAATCATTCACCTTAAGAAGGATTACCAGTATTGCTAGATGGCATATGTATGAATCTCAGTTTTCCACAATGCATACTGTCACTTTTTTGCATTGAGATGTGAAGTTGCACAGTTACACCCCTATTGATTATAAGTAATTCATATTCTGATTACCACTTTGCATCGCACAAGTCTTTAGAAAAGCCTATACAGGAGTAGGACAAAAGAAAAATGGCCAGTTATTCATAAGATAATTATACAACTTGAAATTATATACTGCTACACTATTTCACCAATAACACTATATTTAAAACTGTTTTTCTAGGTCTTGGTATGTGACTCTTATTATTAAAACTCATTATAAATGACTCTTGGTATTAGAACTCCATTATACAATAGAGGTCAATGGCCAGGTGCTTCTGTTCCTTTACTGAGTACAGGAAACCAGGTAGAAACGATTTTCTATGGTAATCAACTGTATGCTACAGATGCAGCAAATAGGGCATTGGTTGTAAAATGCAGCCAAGACACCCACACATCCACACAGTAAATATAGAACACATCAGTGTTTGTGTGCATTTTGTATCCGTTCGTAAATTGCTGTGAAATCATTTGAGAATAGCACCGAGTACTATGGCGGTATAATCCCAGCTTTGTATAGTATTTCAGTACTCAAAGGATATGGGGATTCTGCTTTCCCTCTAGGAGAGGCTACTCAATGCTAAGCACTCACAGTTGTGCTTAGTGGATGCAGGTCATCCTCACTGACTGATGTCTCCCAGTGTGACCCTCTGACCATGTGAACAACAGCATGTGCCAGCTACTATTACTGCATGCCAGATCAGAGCTTGTGACTAGTGCCAGACAATGTGTGTGTGTGTGTGTGTGTGTGTGTGTGTGTGTGTGTATGTGTGTGTTCTAATCTCAGAGGGAGAAGTCCTCTGGGACACCGACATTGCCCTGCACATGTAACTGTCAAGGTTATTGTCTCTTAACTCTCTGTTCCTTTCTTTATTGCCATGGTGCTTTGTAGCTACTGTGTGAAATTGCTCAGTGAGATGTTTGAAAGTCTGCTCCTCACATGCTGTTTCAACATGAACGTTGCTCAGAGTGACATGTTAGTGTTGGTAGAGCCGATGTGTGAAGTGTGGAATAACTAAATGACTTTCTTGTTGGAATATTCATCAGCAGCACTGTATGCCTCCCACATGTGATAGACCACTATAATTAAGTCGGCTGTGCTCCTCTATGTTTTGTCACCTGCTGTGGTGAACCCCAAAAACAAATGGAAATTTTGTGTGAGAATTTTACTCACAGTTTTACTCTTACCCAAAATGTAACTGATTTGAAAAGACATGCTTGGTGTTTGCTTTTCTGTGTTTACTCTGGAGTTGTGAGGCTAATGTAGCTAAGAATGAATGACAGTTTATAGTGTCCCATGAAAACATCCTGCAAGTCATACTTTTGCGTCAAATTCAGTAATTTGTTTAATAATCTGGTAGATTTCCTTAAGATGAAAAAAGGGTTTAAGCTTCTACTGCTGCTTGGTGAATGATTCCACATGGTGAAGTTCACATTTGCTTGCACCTGCACACACAAAGAGTGTGAGGTATTTCGCCATCACTGTCTAGACAGCATTGCACAATGCAAAATGGATAATCCAGCTGTTTTATTTTAGACTAAGTAAAAACATTACAATATTGGTTACAGTCACACAACTTTGCCAAAACATCTACCTGGTAGAAGGAGCTAATAGATCAAATTTGGTTACAACTCAGTCAAGTAAGCTAATGTACAGTCGTGGCCAAAAGTTTTGAGAATGACACAAATATTCGTTTTCACAAAGTTTGCTGCTAAACTGCTTTTAGATCTTTGTTTCAGTTGTTTCTGTGATGTACTGAAATATAATTA
>JBBPCW010000002.1:8401341-8411381 GCA_037974425.1 Phenacogrammus interruptus
GAGACACTGAACCGCTTGAATTTCAATACAAACAGAAAACATGGGGTGTTCTAAAACTTTTGACCGGTAGTGTATATATATACATACATATAAAAGAGAGAGAGGGGGGGGACATTAGGTGATGTGAATAACATAAATATTCGTGTCAATGGTACCTTTGAATATGAAGCAGAATGCATTTCTTTCATTTTACCAGCAGATGTGTGCTTCAGTTTGCACCAGCTCACTCTAGATGCAGGAATTATCCTTTATTTACCCCAAGTGCCACATGTATCACCCCAATTAACCCCACTCTAGAACAGCAAAGAAGAAAAATACAACCATATATTTGCTATTATACAGCTGGGTCCCAGCAGTCAGAAGCAGTCAGCATGCATTTAACATTGTAGAGTAAACAGCTCTCTCAATAAACTAATATTGATTTAAATATGAAAAACAGCAGGTGATCTTCATTTGGCTTTTTTTGATCTTCTTTTCTATACTTCACACAGCCATTGCTTGCTGTTCCTTGTTTAGGCTTGGCAGATACTGATATAGAAATACACATCTGTGTTGTTTTTATTCAAACAGAATTTGAATTGAATTGAATAAATTACACAGTATTAAGGATCATAGATGTACAAAACACAGATAAGCAAAATACAGCCATGTAGCCAACATTTTACATTCGCAGAGCAGTTTGGAACCCTCTCTTACTCACTTTTCTGTGACCTCTTATTCTTCACTTGGCTCATGGGTCAGTTTGGAAACCAATATGCCAAAACAAACTAGCATAATGTTGATGTATTGCTCAGTAAAACACTGTTTCAGTGAAATGGTCTGATTATAAGTTTTTTAAAGCTAAGACCCTCCTATTCATAAAATCTTTGAATGGACAAAGAATCAAGTCACGTTTTTGATTTGATTAAAAATACATTTTTTATCAGTTAAGTTTGATTCAGTACACCAAATAAGAATTTCTTTGAGATTTTTAAAAAATTATTCCTCTAACATTCTCAGTAAATAAACCAGTAAAATTCCTTAGATAGGGTTTCGCAATAATAGCAATAACGCTGTTAACTAAGTAAACTGCCTGACACATGCTATGCCTAGACCAAATGTAAAGGTATGTGTGTGGGCTTACATGTGAAAGTACACACCTAAGATATCTGAATGACTCACAGGGTGGTCAGAGTGAAATAAGGAACTGTATTTGAACAACTTCTTTCTGAGAATGATTGTCATTTATTTTTTCTCACCACTGTGGAAACTGTGGTGTTAGCAACTTCTCTGTAAATACTGCAGTTCCAACTTCTGTGAGCTTGCTTTTTCATAACCACCAGAAAGAGTGGAGGTCCTGATTTTTCATTTGGTGTATTAAAAATGACAGATCTCATAAAACATATTTCTCATATTCACTGATAGGCTTAGCATTTTTACAGATGAAAAATGTTGCAGTCACACACATCTTATAAACTCAAGCATCATCTGAAATCCCAAGTTTTCTTCTTGTAAATACGTCTTCATTGGCTATTCGGATGCAATTTAATCAGAAAATGTAATCTCTTCATTTTCCGCATCATTTGAAAGCAGTATAAGTGATTGAGGGGATGAATAAGCTACCCACTCCTCAAAGCATCTACATATCAAGTCAAAGTATAATGAAATGAAATTAAAATAAAAACATATATATATATATACACTCAGCTTGATTAGCATCTGAATGCTGTATGCGGTTACTGATCTACTATAAAAGCTGTAAAGTTCCAAAGACTTTTTTGCACTTTGTGTAGTCCTGTCCTGTCTGCACCTACTTGACCTGACTTGTAAAAACAAAGCATTTAAAGCATTTAAAACAAGCTTGGCTAGCGTGAATGTTTCTGCATTCATCTGTATTATCTTTTACCATAAATAGAGTTGCTTTAGAAAGGATAATTAATGATGCCTTGTGAAAACGAATGGACTGTTACACCGATATGGATAACTTCATCTATAATCACCACTATGGTAGCAGGCCGGGTGGCAGTGTGTTTTGGCTCTGTCTCTGCTCCCACAGTAACAAAGCTGATGAGAGTGGGGATGGGAACAGTAAGCATATGTAGGACATTTCAATTTAAGCAGAGGGGCCTGGCGGGCTGGATAGTAGAGCAGCCCCCCAAGCCTCCCTCC
This sequence comes from Phenacogrammus interruptus, assembly GCA_037974425.1. Taxonomy (NCBI): domain Eukaryota; kingdom Metazoa; phylum Chordata; class Actinopteri; order Characiformes; family Alestidae; genus Phenacogrammus; species Phenacogrammus interruptus. The sequence goes on from JBBPCW010000002.1 coordinate 8,403,490, forward strand.
AATCTCTCTGGGTCAGAGTTGACATTACATATTAATGACCACTTTAATGGCCGTGCCAAAAGCTTCATATCGTCCAACCGCATTCAGGGAGCAGCTATCTCTGCCAGCAGTTTAATTGCCGCTGGCTGTGTCCAAAGCCTCTGTTGCTCTGCGGATGATGGTAATAACAGTTATAGTAAATGAGAGGAAATATTTTAATGAGTTGCTTGACTGGTAAGGTACAGAAAAGAATGAAAGCATTTAAGCATGAAGTGCACTATTTCTCTTCTATACATAAGATAAAGCAGAGAATCACTATTACCTCTGTATTTGTATTCTGATGACTCAGACACTTTGAAAATGAGCTGCAGCCAAATAATTTAGTAACAAGAGCAGGCAGTACATGAGAGAGGGAGAGAGAGAGAGAGAGAGAGAGAGAGAGAGAGAGAGAGAGAGAGAGAGTAATGTGTGTGCTATATGTTGATTTGGGTTATAGAATATAGAGTAACAGAAATCCCTCTGCGTTCAGTTCATTCACCCACACTTTAATTAATATCGTGTGTTCAATTAAAAAACGTTCATTTTGTGTAATAATTGTTTTTGATTAATTTACTTCCAGCTTGCCCTTATCGTGTCGCCACCTGCCCTTTGTGCCTTTTTCTCAATCTTCTTCCGTCCCACCCTCTCTCTCTCTCTCTCACGTACACACACAGAGACTTCGATATGCCAGTCTTACAATGGATGACTAGCAGAACGTGAAAGAGATTTCATTCAGAGGACAAAGCTCTGCTTTATGGGAAGTGTAGAGGGGGGAAAGAAGGAGAAAGAGAGAGAGGGATTTATCCTGAAGTGACCTCCAGAGATGAAACAGAGGGAGAAAAACAGAGAGAAAACAAGAAGCAGCTACATGAGAGAAAATGCTGAAACAAAGAGTTGTGTGTGTTATGAAATATGTAATTACACCTTCTAAGTTCTAACATTACAGGCATCTTGGCTGTGTTGCTTCAGTGTAGCGTGACAGGGTGTCGTGGTCTGTTCTTGTTTTTAAAAGCTCATCTCTTCTCTCTCTCTCTCTCTCTCTCTCTCTCTCTCTCTCTCTCTCTCTCCTGCTCTCGCTCACAAACACACATGGTGACACCTCCCTCTCGCTGAAGAGAAAGTATAACAAAGACAAAAATATCTGTTTTTGTCTTGCTTTTCTTCATGCATCTATTCTTTATCTGTGGGCAGAGTAAATAGACAGGTTTGTTGGTGCCATGCATGGCTGCCTGGTATCCATACTGGGACTGGATGCAGAGGCATGGTAGTCATCCACCAGACTAAAGGGAGCAATTATGTCGACTCATCAGTGCTTCTGTCTGAGAGACTACCCACAAATATGAACCACCAGAAAGCTCTGCCATCATATTTCCTGCATACTGCTTTTTTAGATGTGCATATGCATGTTTGAACCTAAGTGCACCGTTAGTGTCACCTTATGGGATCTGCTTTTCATTTTAGGCCAGCTGCTTTGTTGCTGTGCAACAAAACTGTGGTATCATATGAACCATATGAACTGTGTGTACACGTGTCTGTGTGTGTGAGTGTATGTGACCAATATGTATTTCCGGGCTACTGTCTGGGAGCCTGTCTGGACTTTGCCTGTCTTACTTCTTGCTTTAAAAATGCCATAGATCCATTGCTTTGGTTTTCTTTCTGCTTTTTTTTCTTTACTGCTTGTATCTTGTGAAATGTTTGTCTCACTAACCCAGTAATAAAGCTAAGCCACAGCAATACTTCAGCATGATATGTTTTTTGACTTATAATCTGATCCAAAACACAAATAAAGCTGGGCCACCACCGTCATTTTTGTTAGGAACTAAATGCAGTAGTTCTTTAGGCTACATGATGTAATGAGGTAAATCTTCTCAAATGACAGTCTTTCCATTTATCATCTTCCTTTGAAACCAGGCTTAAAACTGAAGCCTGCTAGAAGAAACCTGTGTACCAAGCAGTGACAGATCAGTTCATCTACTGTTCTGGGTTGAAAATCTTGCAAAATATACACAGTTTTATTCTTACTCTTGATCAGCCAAGACATACTTGGAATCCGGACTGCCTGTTTAGTTTAGCGCTTCAGTTTTGAGATGAATCTTACTATCAAATGTTGTTCATGTGGTTAAGGACATTAAAAGATCCAGAAAAGGAACAAAACCTGACAAAACCTAACAAATTGCCTGAGGAGTAGGTGTGCTGATCTAGAATCAGTTTTTGAGACAGTGTCAGTCATAAATACATAGAAAAGTGATCCAAGATCATTCTCTTGCCCTGAGGTTGTTTGAAATAAGTCAAAGTCAAAGTCAAAGTCAAAGTCAACTTTATTGTCAAATCTGCCATACGTACCAGATATACAGAGAATTGAAATTACGTTACTCTCAGACCCCAGTGCACACATGTAACATTAAATACATAAAATAGAAAAGGTGCAATTTTAAGAATGCGGACATGTAACATTAAATACAGAAGGTGCAATTTAAAAAATATATACAACCAAATGCAATTATACATATGATCTATAAAGAAATATGGTGCAAAAAGAGCAAGATAACAGTTTGTAGTTTTTTTTATTTCTATTTTTATAGTTCACAGTAAATCATACTGTGTCCTTAACGTTCACAAGTCTGAACCACCTTAATAAAGAACTGTATTTAGTTTCATCTAGATTTTTTTTTATAAACGCAGAGAAATATGATATTTGATTAATCTTAATGACTGCTTTGATAAAACCAGCCCTGATGTTATCTAAATGGTGGCAGGGGTGGTTCCCAAGAGGTAATGGGTTCAAATCCTACCTTCAGTGTACCACCACTGGGTTCCTGAGCAAGACCCTTAACCTCTACGGAGACTGTCCCCTGTAGTTAGGAATGGAAGTCACTTTGAATAAAAGTGTCTGATAAATGCCGAAAATGTAAATCTAAATGACTGCCTATAGTAGTGTTTTGTTCATTTTAATGAGGCTGAGGGAAGTTTTGATGAAAATATTTGGTTGATTATAAACTTCATGGGTTAAAGCTCCAGCTTTAGTTTAGTTTAGCTCCAGTGCTAAACTAAAGAAGCAAAATTTGGACTCAAAACATGTAAAGTGTGCGTAAAGTGTCTATTTGCCATATGTGAACACAGTGTGAATAGCACGACTTCCTTTCTCTGCATTTAATCCATTCTCTAAAGCAGTGGGCAGCAAGGAACACAGCTCCAGGGACTCTGTGTTTTGGGTTGGTACCCTGCTCAAGGGTACCTTGGTGGTACCACTAACAGTCCTGAGTTTTGAAATCATGACCCTCTGATTGCAGGGGCAACTCCTTAACCACTAGGCCACCTACTGCCCCAAAAGCAGTGGGCAGCCAGTGATGCAGCACCTGGGAACCAGTGTGTGGGTACAATACTTTGCTCAGGGGTACTTCAGTGGCTCAGTGGTGCCACTAGCAGTCCTGGGATTTTAATTTCTGGGGCAACTCCCTAACCACTAGACCAACAACTACCCCTTAGATGACTGGCTTTGATGGCTTGGACGATTGACTACATACAGCATGGGTTAAGTGGAAAATTGTGGAAATTTTTTTGCCAAAACATTTCTTTAAGATGAACTACTGGATCTAATCTTTCTTTATAATACTTGCTTAGCTATCTTGGTACAACCCCCCAAACACTGCAATGACCTCATTGTATCATAGAAGACCTACATTAATCGGATTTATCCTTTAAGCAGTTGATCTTTCTGATTGCCCTAGATTGCCTTCAGTGGGTTTCAGAGAGAGAAGGAGAGAGACAGAGGGAGAAAAAGAGATTGAGAGAACGTGTTGGGTTAGGAATTTGTTTGAGAATGGAGGACACCTGGTTGTGACTTGTGGTGAACCCAGGTCAAGGAGGGAATGGAGGAAGCGAGAGAGTGGAGAGTAGAAAAAATCTGCAGCTCTTGCTAATTTCCCTGAGAGTGTTTCCAACCCAAAGGAGTCATATGTAACCGTGAGTGGCAGTCTGAGCACGAAGAGCAGAAGTGTAGTCCAGCTGTGATGACCTCATTGCCATCACAGGTGTTTAGCATTATTGCACCTCTACTCAAAACAGTTTGCTTTCCTGCATCTCCACAGCAGATGTAGTCAGTGTTGACTGGTCCAGACATGCAGAAATCCATTTCATTGTAGATACAGCTCACTGCACTAATGTCGCACTATAAACTAATCAAGCACGGGACCTAGCACTGATGACAGCTCATTTCAGATTGAATTGAAATCTGTGAGATGTTCAGTTTACACATACAATATGCAAACCTACCATCAGCCATCAATCATAGGTCCTAGAAACGATCAGGGTACTCATATTAGATTATTCTTATAGTTTATTATGCATTTAGTTCATCGGGTTAACTGCATTCTTCCCTATAATGTTTCATTATAGAATAATCTAATGTGGAAACTTTCTTAAATATAACGTTCTCTCATGTTCCATGTTATCTTTTTACACTAATGACTATGATCCCAGAGAAGTGGACCAAACATCAATGAGTACCATCAGAGTCGTTGGAGTTATAGATTTTACTTTAGCCTTCCCTCATTTCTTCTCAAAACAGTTATTTCATAGATTTATGAGTCACTATATCTAAGAAAGTTTCCACAATTAACCTAAGGCAGGACTCATAACTGGGGTCAATGTAAGGAAATATTATAAGGAAGAGTGCATAAATAAATAAATGTATAATAGGCTAGAATAATAGTCTAATATGAGTAGCATGACCATTTCTAGAACCTAAGATATAGAACCCATAGCCCACCCTCACACACTAAATGCTGTGAGCACATACAAAAAAACTCCATGACCTAGATTGGATCACAGATTGGATCCAATTGGATTGGATTAGATTGGATAAAATATTTAATTTCTCCTGCTATTTAGAATCAGAAATCTTTGATGATCCTGGAGGACTGCAGAAATAAACAGAGAAACAAAGATAAGAACGTTTAAAATGATAATATAACGTCAACTCTTGAGTAAGTACTCTGAAAACAGAATGGCCAGTAAGAGACGATTTCTTGCATTCCAATGTATAAAGACCTTTAACTTGAAAGTACATTTCGATAAATCTTCACTCCTCCTTTAAAACTATGTTTAAGACTAGAGCTTGCTGGAAGATACATGTGTACCAAAGCAGGTCAGTTTCTCTGCTCTTCTGGATACAAGCCAAAGGTGAACTATTAGATCCAACCTCTCTTGATATTACTTACTCAGCTATCTTGATACACCCTCCAAACACTGCAGTGACCTCATTGTATCACAGGAGTCCCACATTCACATAATCCATTTGGCCCTGGTGCCCATACAAGCCCATTTTCCACCATGTGTAATTAGCACATATGATTCCTGATAAAGGTCACCGCTGGGGAGAAGTCTCCATCCTCATTAGCAACCACTACTAAACACGGTATGTGTGAGGCTTTAACACCCTGCAAAATCTATGTATCCGAGCCCATATGCCTGAGCTCACAGATTATTCCACTCCTATCCCCCTTATACTCCCTTCATATGCCCCTTATAATTCCATTTCATCTCACTCTCCCTGGCCTGCTTGGACCCATAAACATTGCATATGCACAAATGCATACATACATGCACATACACATGCCCTGCTGGGGGTTGTATTAATGGAGACACTGATGAAATGTCAAGCAGAGATCAGGATCAGTTTGGTGTGAACCACTAGACCTGTATCAAAGAAAATGTCACAGGCTGAATGTGATTTATTCATTTTGGCTATTAATTGTCATGTCGTTTCAGAATGTTTGATGCAAACTGAGCTTTATACACGAGGGACCTTCAACCGTGAAATGTAGATGAGCCATGGACGGATAGTATAAACGGGGTTGGCCTCCATCGTGAGTCTTATTTATCCACCTCTCTTATTCTCTTTCTTTCCCTCTCATAGCATCTCAAACCTTTGGTCTCTTGCTAAGCTTATGATGCAAAGAACTAGTGAAGAAACATGCAAGTGTCAGATATGGGCTGGCTCATGTGCAGAATGGTTTGTGTGAGCATGAGCTATAGGGGACAGAGCATCAGGTCCAGCTTGGGCTCAATGAACTTGCCATCCATCATCTTTCATAATTATGCATTGTCTTTGGTCATGTGACCCTGAGCAAATGCTGTTGATTTATGGCTTTTATCGGCATGATAACCTCGAGGGAAATAGGAGGATAATTGCAGAGGGAGAATACAAAGGCAATAATACCAAATAGTGTTTGCCTAACCTTGTACGGATTTCTCTCTCACTTATTAAGAGTGGCTTGGGTCTAAGTGGACGCTAACCAGTGCTCTTTTCTGTCACTCAGATGAGGGAAATCCAATAAGGGAAATACAAACAAGCTCAATAATAATGTTGGACTGCAAATGATGTGATGGGAATGAAGCGTTTTAATTATTGTCGGTAGTTACCTTGCCTGGCTGCAAATGGAATGGTCAGAATGGAGTGTTTTAATTAGTTTGTAGGTTGTTACCTTGTTTGTCTGCCAGAGTTCTGTTTAAAATGGTTACAATAAAAAAAAAATCTGTAGGCTGTTGCCGTGTTTAGCTGAAAATGACACTGCTGGAATGAAGCATTTTAATAATCCTGTAGGTTGTTACCTTATTACTCACCAAGCTGACTACATCTACATGACCTCCCTTCCAGAGGCTTATTCTTGTCTGCATGTTTCCGTTCCTTTAGCTCATTGACATGCGCATGCTCAGCATCCCACTCAACCCAGGAGTCCAACGCTGTACACACACCGACGTGTTCCACTTACGTCTGGATTAGAGAACATTAAAAAAGTTCAAATCAGTGATCAGTACGCTACTTTTTCTAACATGCTCTTTCTCTCTCTTTTCCTCTTCCGCTTCCCCTGACTGACTGTGTGAGTCATATTTCGTTTCCATATTGATCAGACTGGGATTACGTGGGATGGAGAGGAGAAGAGAGGAGGAAGAGAGTGGGAGAGTGTAGAGAACCACCCCCACTGATGAGTAAGAAAAGTTGAGTCTGTTCCAGAGGCTGGCTTGTGTCTGTTTTCTGAAACACAGTGGCTTCTACAGATAATACCAGAGAGAAATGATGCTACAATATTGAGAGAGAGATCTAACAGAATACCATGCCATTGTTTCATATCATCGCTACAAAGCACTCTTTATTAACTATTTAAAAACTCTTGGACCTACACATGGCTTCTGTATTATTATATGTAGTAAAGTAACAGGGAAGCCACAAGAAATATGTTTTCGTTAAGGACTCTTTTTGCCATGCAATGTCTTGTATCTTAGATCAAAAACACACATTATATGGACAAAAGTATTGGGATCTGTTTTTTTTTCTGGGTTTGGGCTAGGCCCCTTACTTCCAGTGAAGGGCAATTTGGTGTTGTCCAAGACATTTTGGACAATGGCATGCTTCCAACTTTGGGGACACAGTTTGGGGAAGATTCTTTTCTATTCCAGCATGACTGTGTCCCAGTGCACAAAGCAAGACATGGTTGGATAACTATTGGTGTGGAAGAACTTGACTGGCCATAACAAAACTCTGATCTCAACCCCATCCAACACCTTTGGGATGAACTGGAACGGAGATTGGGAGTCAGACCTTCTCAGCCAACATCAGTGCCTGACCTTATAAATACTCTACAGAATGAATGAACACAGATTTTCACAGAAACATTAAAATCTTGTGGAAAGTCTTTCAAGTAGAGTGGAAGTTGTTATATCTGCAAAGTGAGGACTAACTCCATATTAAAGTCTATATTTTTATATGTAATGTGACTAAAGACACTATTGGTGTAACAGTCAGCTTTCACAGTACTTTTGTCCATATACACTACCGGTCAAAAGTTTTAGAACACCCCATGTTTTCTGTTTGT
>JBBPCW010000002.1:8460105-8473954 GCA_037974425.1 Phenacogrammus interruptus
GGAGCATCATTACCTGTTTCTGGTAGACAAACAATAGCGCAAAAAGTAAACCACCAACCACTGTTCCGACCGGGGGGCTATTCCATGAAACAGGATTGAAATAAGCCAGACTTTCCCATAATCCTGTTTCATGGAATACCCCCCAGGTCTCGTCCAAAACCGGCACCGACGTTGGCGGCGGCGCAGTGCAGAGACAGTGCCTGTGTTGAATGTAATAGCATCCGAAGCTGACTCAGTAACTCCGCACATGAGTATAAACATACCAGCACTTCTAACGCGGTTGAGAGCCACAGTATTTTGTACACGTCCGGCATTTTAGATGACAACCAAGGCACATACGATGACGTTATATGAGTGGCGCACAGTATAGCGCGAAACGGTCCGTTTTTCAAAATCTTCGTTTTTCTTGTCCACACGCAAACGCAGAAACGGAGTTTTCAAAAATTGCCACTTTGACCAGAGTTTTTAAAAACCTATGTTTTCACTGACCCAAAATGCCGTTTACATGTGGACGAAAGACCAAAATGCATAGAAAAACCTCCGTTTTCAGAAATACCTGTGTATGTGTGGACAGGGCCTTAGAATAGCAATTCTAAATTACTATCTTTATTACTACCTCTAAATTTGGCCCATTTTACAAAAAAGTACTAAGTGGAAAAAGGCCTAAGATTTAGGAGCAAACACCACAAAGCCCTACGGATACAACTCTTGCAGTAAAGGTTGTATCGTTCTTGATAGATCTGTGGAGATCATTCTAAAGGGTCAGGTTTGGCATATGCTTTTGATTGGACAAGTGAAAGGTCAAAGTGGTCAGGGATGCTGGTGAGTCACAATTCTCTTTAAAGAGACAAAGGGTCATAAAAGTGTGGCAGAGAAGAGGAGGTGATGTCAGTTTTACAACACATCATTTATAGAGGAACACATCAGTGACCCTTACTAGAGATTAAGGCAGGATAAATGTCAACAGTCGTTAGGATATATGTGGAAATTCTCGTAAAAGCTTACAAACATACAAAATGACTGCCTACCTTGTGCTCCAACTACACACACAAACATTATTGCGCAAGAAGCAAAGGCATGTTTGAAATAAACATCACTATTTCTTCCTTATTCATTCCATTCATGAGTCCCTCTTGTGTGGAAATCCCCTGTCATCACACCTCTCCCAGGTGTTTACACTCTCTTTTCTAACAGAGCAAGCAGAGGTTGTGGGAATGGTTTTCTCTCTCTTGCTTTCCTCTGTTTACAACTGAGAGGTGTGTGTGTGTGTGTGTGTGTGTGCGTGTGTGTGCATGCGTGCGTGCGTGCGTGTGTGTGTGCGTGTGTGTGCCACCAAAACAGCCCTGACCTGTTGAGATATAAAGACCTATGAAGGTGTGGTATGATATCTGGCACCACAACATTATCAGCAGATACCAGCAAGTCCTGTAAATTTTAAGATGAGGTCTATATAGATTGGTCTACATTATCCAGCACATCCCATAGATGCTTCATCAGACTAATATCTGCGGAATATTTGGAGGCCAAGATAGCACCTGACACAAAGCCACTTGCATTAGAGAATACAGTGACCATGAAGAGGGAGTACTTGGTCTGCAACAGAATTTACGTAGGTGGTTCATTAATAGTAAAAAAGTAACTAGTATATGAATACCAGGAATCAAGGTTTTCTTAGAAGAGCATGGCCCATAGCATTTCACCTCCTTGGCCAGCTTTCCACCTTTTTTCCATTTCTCCATGGTGCTGTTCTGATGCTCAGATGCCCATTGTAGGCTCATCTAATGGTTAACTTGCTACCTAATATCCCATTTGCCATAACAATCAATGTCATTCAGTTATTAGTATGTATATGTAATGTTTGAATGCAATTAGATTTAAGCCTCACATCAACCTTAATCTTAGCATCTAATAGTTTTTGGCCCATTGGTTTGCATAATCACATATACACAACACTGCTGTGTTGGATCCACTATGTGCAGCACACACACATTCACACACATACACACACACATTGAATGAGAGGGGGGTGGGCCAATACATCAATTTACATTTCTATTCATCTTGTCAGCCTCAAATCATGGGCTTTCTTCTTATGTGACTCTGTCAGAGGAGTGACAGAGTAATGATCATATAGCTTAGAGCAGAACAAAGAATGTCTCCAAACCTGACCTTACACTGCTCTTGTAGGCAGTGCTACTATAGTCTGCTCTTCATGATGACAACTCGCCTATAGTTTATATGGCATCTGCACCAGACATAATGTAGTCCACAATGACCAAAGCCATGCTTAATGCTTCATCTCCGCATGTTTTATCTCAGATTTGGATTTTAATGCAGAGGTAAACTCGTTAGGACAGGGGCATGACTGGGTCCAGGGTACTGGGCTATCACTCAAATATTAAAAATTTCTGGAATTAGGAAAAAATATTTACATTCACCACCACTTATGTGAATATATAAATGGTGTATGAGCGGATGTGCACCTCCTACTCAAAATCCCCCAGCTATGCATGGGCTCAGCTGCTGCTGCAAATTGATTTCAAGCAATCACTCTGTGAAATGGATTATGACAAAATGAAAGCAAATATGTGTCAAATTCTTTCATTCTCTGTTAATGTATACTAAGCTTGGTGTATTGTAAATATATATTTCAATCCAGACATTTTCTTCCTTTCCTGTGTCTCATTTTGGATGTTTTCTGTGTCTACACAGGTAATAAACCATGACAACGCCGCAACTTAGTATAAAGCAATCTATGTTTTTAAGAATTGCCGCATAAAACATGCTTATTTAGTATGTTGACAAAAAGGGCACTTGAGCAGGGAGTGTAGACCCTTCTGCCTGAGCATGTGCCTGGATGTATGATTCTAGGAAAAATCACTGATGTAGGACTTTTATTTAATTGGAGATTCTTTAAACTTCAAAAATGTAATGTACTCTCACATATATCTCTTACAAAACTGGTTATTTAAAGACTAATCCACTTAGGAAACCAAAAGTGCTGCTATGGCATCTCTCCAAAGAACCTTTCTGCCATCTTTACTTTTACTGTTCCCCTGTATTTTTCAGTGTGCCCAGTTTTACTACTTTCAGCAATATAGCATGAGCAATCAGTCATTAAAAACATATACTATAGTTAGACATTGAATAATGACATTATTCGCTCCCAAAGCAGATTGCATTAAAACAGTATAGATATCCACCAATAACTAGGTTTTTACCGCTATTAGGGGCCAAAGTGTTTTTATAAAAGTTTGAAGGAGATTCAAAGAAACGGCAGGCCATTGAGGCGTGTTGATGTCCAGGCCTCTGGAGGTCACCAGTTATTTATCGCATTCTGTGTTGTGTTATATCACACATAAAAGAGTCCTGGGTTCTTAGAATGTATAATGTGACCAGATTGTCACTGTTCAGAGTGCATGCACATCTTACTATGGTCATCATCCACTGCATGTGTCAGCAGTGAAAAGTACATTTTATTGTGCATGTGAGCCCTTTATGAACATCACCTGTGCCTAACTTAACTTTACCTGAGTGAAAAGACACTTTTCCCTAGACACCTGTTCATCAGTGTTGACCTTAAGGTACTCTTCTGTTCCATTTTTATTTCCGTTCAGGAAGCTCTGTCAGATGATGCCCGGGCTCTCTCCTGAAGCAAAAACTAAGGTATATTTTCTCCCCATTCCAAGGCATGAACCCCTCCCTGGCAAGAAATTACATGGAGAAAGAAGAGGACAGAGAGTATCACTAGCCAAGTTTCCATCCAGTGTTTTGCAACGTTTTGTTATCGACAAAGAAGAATATGCATTAAAAAAAAATGTGCGAAATTTGCTGTCTCCAGCCTGTGTCCATCCAACTGGCTTTTAATCAATAAAATGGTGTGCATGATGATGTCATACCCCCCAAAACGAACTGCCGCATAAGTTTTAGTGTATCGCAAAAAAAATCTGCCCTTGAGCCGTTTCCATACATATTTCTGTGTTTGTCGCAAATTATCCACCTTTTGTTTTCCACGTGACACCCCCCTCCTCGGACCGGTTTAATATCAGAAATGATTTTCACGGCCCGGCCTTTAAGGAGTGGCAGATAAATATACATATACGTATTTATACAAATAAATAATACGCATAAAAATGGGGATATTTTAAAAATATAATAATGGGGTATCTTTATAATATAATAAACGTAAATCTAATGTGTATTCGCGGCTTTATTGACAGCATTTTCATACAAGTTTTTTTTCTGTGCTGCCCGCAGACCGGTACCACATGACCCGGTACCGGTCCGCGGCCCGAGGGATGGGGGCCACTGCCCTAGAGCTCCAAGAAAGTACCCCAGTGAGACGAAACCCACGGGTATGGGAGAGACCCCGGAATAAGACCTTCTGGGAGGAGGTGGTGGAGAGACACTTCACAGAAAACCAATGAGAGGAACCAGGTTTCACTAAAGTAGTTTAGACTGGTCTATGGGGTAAGATGGGTCTTACATTTAGACATCTATGTCAAGTCTGACTATACCCTATCTAAGTTATAGTTACAGTCTTTGTGAAACCGGCCCCAGGGCTCTGGATATGTGAAACACAAATATAGTCATTTTATGTAAATGGACCATCTTTAAAAAGCTAATCAGGTGGAACATTTCATATAAAACTGCTCTGAGCAACTTTAATTATATCATATTTTCCCCATTAAGCCTTTATTTGGTTAATCAGGTGTGCTCAAGCATTAAGACACTGGGCCTTCTATTGGCCACAAGTTGGAAAATATGTCAGAATGATGGTTCCGCACTAATGGTTCTATATTAATGATTCCTTTCTGTTGCTTTGTGCTTTGTTTTTGTATGCCCTTCCACTTCCACTGCAGAACGCCAAAATCTGTTCTGTGCCTATGCTAGTCTGTACTGTGTAAGGCCATGTGTGGCTCAAATAGTGTCAAAAAAGGTGCATGTGCTATATCTGAAGCCCACCACCGCTCCCCTCCACCGAGTAAAGGCTACCCATTTTCTGCTGGGCTGTTTCTCGTATGCTGTTTTGAAGGAGGCACTAATCCTGATTCGGCCATAAAAAAAGCAGACCATTAATGAGGTTACCCAACAGGGAATGGCCATGCGGGCGAGAGACGTGTGGGTGGGAGAGGACTGATGGCTGCTCAGCACTACTGACCCCAGCCTTCTCTTTACATAACTCTGCTGGAGGGCAGTTAAGAAACCCAAAGAGCCACAGAGGGCTGTTTTTAAAAGGATGTAACCTACGACAACTTTTCATAGCCACCCACAGACAGAGGAACAGCCTAGAGTAAAGAGTGGCTGGCGGATGAACAGTGTTCCTTTTTCAAATGCCTGCTGAGAGGATACACAGAGGTTAGACAGATAATGAAACCCACAGACATGGCAGTATTGTCCATAGTCTGTACAGTAACATCTGTTTCTGCACTTTGGCCTCTACATTTGAATTATGAAAATTACTTCTGACAGGGTCTATAATTTTTAGTCCAAGATGAATATGCACTATCTGCAGCGCCCTCAGCAATAGTATTCCTGTTCTAAATCACCTCATGTTAATGTAATACCTAAACCTGCTAATAGACACAGTTGTGCACTTCGTTGTTATTGTTATAACAATAAGTGCCACTCTAGTCTTGTAACACTGATGTGTACATCTGTGGTATTGATCTTAAAATATCTTTGAAGAGAAAATAAGAAATTCTTTACAGTTGTTACGGCTCTCCTTTCTGTAAGAATTATTCAAAGATTGTAATCTGGTGCTCCTTTATATAATGTAAATCAATAAATATAAAGATGAGAAGGAGCTGCAGTTTATAAAGGGGAAATCAGTATTTAGCCAGTTCACCAAGTTGACCCACTTACTAATAGTGGGTCAGAAAAATACTGTATGCATGCTGTATGTTTTATGTAATATTGTTTGTGTTTTGTTTCTATCATGGTTGTTCATTCCAGTTTCTGTTCTGTGTAGACTAATGAACATAATGAGTCAAGAGTCATTAGTTCTCTATGGAAGAATGCAGTTACACCTCCATCAGTACATCAAATACTAGTGTATCCAGAGTCCTGTTGTAGGCTGATTTCTGGCCAAATGTTACCAAATATGAAGAAATGTTACATTGCTAGACATGAGAGTACATGCCTTTTTGTGAAAACATAGCAAAGATAATAAAATGATTTTTAGATAATAAAAGAAAATATGTTATCAGTTATCATGTTGCCAGGTAGCATGTAATAGTAAAAAATGAATGTTCATTAGGTTGGTAATAAGCATGTATTATAATGCAAGCTATAGTTAATCACTGGTTCACTGTTACCTACTAAGTACTTAACCAAATCTCCTTGGTAGTTAATACTACAGGTATTAATGGAGCACCACTCATTAATTCCTGCATAGTTAGATATTAAAGTGTTACTAAAAATGGTATATAGCTATACCTTTAGTTCAACATCAGTAATGTCATGTGACCAAAAGGCAAACATTATTATGATACATTCCTTTAAAAAGCTTTGCTCTGAGTATTTTTTAAAGCGAACATTTGTTCTTTTGTGCTCAGACGAGAGAATATAAAGATTAAAAATTTAGAAACGGCCATTAACATGTTAATTATGTCTATAAAAAGAGCATATTTGAACGGTTTGCTTGGAATGAATGGAAATACTCATGAACTTGAACTGATACATTACTTCCTTCATCATCATCATTTAATTTCAAACCCAATTAATCCAATTACAGGACCATAAAGACAAAAATGTAATTGTTCTTAATGCACATATGGATTGCTCATATATCAAAGACAGAAGGAAACACAGCCGTGAAGTGTACAGGAGGTGGTGAACATCCTCTTAATTGAGCACACCAACCTGCACTATCCTATTAGCAAAACTGCACACTCATTAATTACATCAATTAAGAGTCTTAATTAGAGAAAGAGCTCGATTCAAACGGATCCAAAAAGTATCTACACTAAGCAAAATTCTTCCACAGCATAATCCTGTGGGTGCAAAAAGAGAATTATTTATCCAAATTGGCAGAGATGGCCAGGGAGAAAGAGTAAATGCAGTCATGAAGACAAACAGGCTTGTCTTAAAGCATGGTGTTTCTCCATATCTCTCCTCCTCTATTTCTACAATGGCCATGAACATGACAACGGGCCATAAAACACCACACTAGTGTCGGTTACAGCTCAAATACATTATAAAACCACTCTAGCTATTTGTTTATCTCATGGTTATTTCCATTCTGAGCAATGAGGGGATCCATAGGAAATGGATGGCCACTGTAATAAACTATGATGGAAATGGGCTGCTTTATACTAGATTTCGCAGTTTTAATGGATTGTTATTACCTTTGCAGACAGAAAAAAAAAATCTGTTGTATTTCAAAGGGAGGGAAAGTTCTGGTTGGAAAATTATATATTGCTGCTGTCAGAGGAAAACCTGGCAAATAGGAGCAGAAAATAATTTGACTTATAACGGAATTTAATGTAAAAAAAAAATGAATCACTTTTATTCATCCATTCCTCACAATATTTTCACACATTACAATACACTATACACTGGCTGGAATTTGCTTTCTGTAAATTTCCAGCCAAAATCTCCAAATTCTGGTTACACAGGGGGAAAACCTATGCTTGTTTATTGTATTTCTTTTCGTAATAGTCTCCTTAAATGTGGAATGAACCCGGAAAAAACGACTATATATTTTTTCTCACTCTCTGATGTCCCTGTGCTGGAGGCAGTGCTTGAAGTGGGCCGGAACGCAGCGGAACCCAGTTCCGGAACTTCTGTATTTTCGTCTTTTGGGTTCCGCCACTTTTTTCTGCGTTCCGGTACTTACTGAAACTGATCAAAATTAGAGTTCCTGCACTTATTTTTTCCCACTTCAAGCACTGGCTGGAGGGCTTCATGCTACAGGGCTAATCTGTCAAACGTGACAGTGTTTGGAGCACACCAATGTCAGGGAAAAGTTCATGCTTCATGTCAAAGCGTAACGTTCATATTAAAAAAGAACACAAGCAGGAAACGGTGGTTTCCTCAGCTGGATAAGGAACGTTCATACAGGCATAATTTGACTGTCAGTAGAATAATCAGTTTGATTATAAACGGAATAAACAAACGTTACTGAAGTTCAGCAGAGCCGGTGTACTGGCTGAGGGCATGTGTATTTATTGGGTCATTACCGTATGAATACAGTAGATCACCTTTTAATTGCTTCCTGTCCTATTGATTTTAAAGTATAATGGCTTACTCGTTTGAAGATATATTGTTAAATTTGTTGCCTCGTTTTCTGGCGAACACATTACCCATTTCATTACCTTGCTTTCGTTTCTTTATTCATCCAAGCTTCTCTCTGGATGTCTTCCAGACACATCATCTCCTATTGCTACTTTCTTTTTTAGATCCCATTAAGCCCTTAATGAAATCAATTACGAGTTTTAATTAGCTTGCCAATGCTTGATTATGCCAGTGAGATATAACAGTGCAGAACAGCAAATCTTCAAGCCGCCAGAAGCTCATGCAGTGGCATGAACAGTGCGAGTTCATTCAAGATAACACAGATTTACCCCCTTTCTTCTTTAGATTATTCTTTAGCTTACATTGTTTATTCGGGCTATGTTTTCATTAATCCTGTTTAGCACTGGTGGATAAAAAAGCTAGGAATGTAATCTTTTTCCTATATATCCCTGTAGGCAATGGATCTATTTTGTGAGTATATTATGTGCGTTATATTCTTATAGGCTGAGATAGACCAATGAGAATATGAATCTAATGTTATTCCCAGCCTCTGACATTATCCATACCCCCTTCCCAATTACTCTCAATTCCTTTTCTGTGGGACCCTACCTATTCATCAGAGCCCCTCTGCTTCCTCCAATGCCCTCCTGCATCCAACAGATCCAATGCACAAATCAATAATTTCATTTCAACACTGTCTCTATTTTCAATTAAAGATGAGCACAGCTCTGCAGACCACTCTGCCATGCCGTCAATCAAACGGCCTCAGCCGGTCCCTGCTGGAACTCATGTGCTCCCTCCATTTATGATCACACTTCATCTCTTGTAGCTTCTGGAAAAACAGAAGCTCAGCCTATAAAAGCATATTATATCAAACAGACAGCAGGGAACCGATCGGACCACCAGCGAACAAGCAAACTGTATATTTTGCTGGATTTGAAAGAACACTGTACATATGAGATAAAGTACTATAGATGTATGCAGTACAAAGGCAGTATAGGTGTATATATTGTACTGTTTCTAAGAAAATGTCTAGAATGTTTCTGAGATATACATTGTTAAAAAGGAGGTTTGTCAAATGCACTAGTATTATTTGGACAACAACTGGAAGAACCACCCGAATGCTTAAATGGTTCTTTGCGGTTCCGGAAATGGTTCTTTTTATTATTAAGAAGACAATTTGGACAATTTTAAGTTTTTTAATAACATTATTAGTAGTAACATTATTGTCATAGTTATCATGCACTGCATACCGATACCGTGCTTGACGGAGTGTTTAAAAATGCTTATACATTGCACTATTGTAAGCCTGAGAACTTTGTAAGGTTCTATAGAACCCCTTTTTAGGAAGAACGTAGCAAAACACATATAATGTTTATACCTTGTGTCAACCGGAAACCATTGACTGACAGTAGTGAGTGGGCCCCTCTTTCTCTTAAAGCAGGCTGCTATTTGTCAGCAGCTTTGCAGATGCTCTGTGGACCACTGCAATAATCAAACTAATTAACAGAGTGATTAGTGTGATCGGATGGTGCTGAGGGTGAGCGAGCAGCGGAGCGAGTGCTGGAGACTGGAGCTCTTTGTCTGAGGCCTTCAGAACTCACAAGGGGGCCAAATGTGATGAGGCTTAATAACCCACTGCAAGTGTTACCAGGATAATTAACACACACAACCCTGAAACACTACCCCATGCCGAGAGGAGCAGCCTGCTTCTAATTTTGAGCTACATTTCCTCTTTGAGTGCTGCATTGTGTTACTGCAGGAATGAGCCTAACTGCTCTTTCTGTGTAACAGTAGCAACCCGTGGTCCTTGAAAAGGCATAAATTGGGGAAAAAATATATATATATCCAGACAGTTCAGCAAGCACAGTCAATAACAGATGCATTGTTTAAGTAACATGCAATCATGATCTCTGCTGCACTCCTCACTCCACTTGTGAGGCCTGGAACTAAAACATCCCTTTTCAAAAACATTGTTTATTCCTCTCACAGCAAAAAAAAAAAGGTGCCACGATTGACAGGCTCATTGAGATCTCTTAAAACATTTTTCCCAGATCAATATGACCCATAGTAAACAGTTTAACAAGCCTTTTTATTAACTCATGCTCTAACCAGTATGGGTCTTTAAATGACAACTACACAAGGAAACAGGAGCCAGAGGAAAGAAATGAGAAAGCAGTGATGCAGAGATGTACATATAAAAAGGGTTTTAAAGGTCAGAAGAAAATAATGTTCCATCTTTTTTTGTTTTTAATTTTTTTCTAGGTAATTTGAAAGTAAAAATTTGAAGGTTGTTCTTTATGTTGTGTATATTTTTTGCGATAAATGCACAGTATTCTTTTTATATTATTTTCTATTTAAGTTAACATTTTGGAAAAGGAAAAAACATCAGATGCTATGCAAGCTAATTAGACAAAAAAGTTATATAAACTTGCTTATTATTATATAATATAAACTTATTTTAACGATACTTGACACACAGTTTGTCAAGTTTGCCTTAATAACAGTCCTGTCAGGTACACTACTTTTTTGTCTCCTGTGGATTCGTCTAGATTTTCCTTTCAACTGAGAACCACCTTTCGGAAAACCTTGTAGTTCAAGGTTGTTCTTAATCCACAACCTTCCTCAGTTCATGGTCTTATCCTCTTCTGCTCTTCTGTGATCTTTATTTCATTCTTTACCATCTAATTCTTCTACCTGTTCTGACCAATAAAGAATCCACAGAGAATATTTACCAGAATGGATGCAGAATTGCCTCTCTTTTTCTCATATCTTCCCATTAGTGTGGGGAAAAGCTTTGTCTTCAAAGAGTTGGTCATCCAATGAGTTCTCTTAATGTGCCTCTCACCAGGGACTATGAGGTCCAGAGGTCATGTTTCTGTTTTTGTGTGTTAATTTTTCAACTACAGTGAGTGTATTGATTTCCTTTAGTTGCCTATTGAGCTGCGTTTACCTGTTTGTGCTGTGAGTGTTTGCCCATTTGTCTGTTCTTGTGCTGTATGTTCATGGCAGTTTAGGGCTGCTGAAATGTACTGTTCTGATATTATATTTTCATCCCCTGACATTAACAGGTGATCTAACATTTTCAGGTGTTCGCCACCAAACTCATTTGCTGTTCACAGCCCCCTAGGGGGTGATTGATGTAAGAGCTGGGAGAGGGGTTCCTGATGGACAAAACCAAGTGAGGTGGGGCAAATTTAGAGCAAAGGTGACCTAGAAACGAAGCCTCATGCTGGGGCTGAGGTCATGATGACCAGGGTGGCTTGGGCCATTAGTACCTGGCTGTAAAGGGGCAGTTTGATAGCAATTACATACCAAGCCCATAACTCTCCCCCACACCCCCAAACAGATGTAATGGAGTACCTTTCAACCCACACAAAATGGCTTCCTCACCATTGAAATGAAAACAGAAATAAATCAGACAGGATGCAGAGCCAGCCCAGCAGTGGTGTGCGAGTGTGTGTCCATGTGTATGATTGCTAGGAGATAATTGGAGTGGTAGGACCTGGATGGACAAATAGATTTGACTGGCCACATATTGGACATGGTTGGTAGACGGTGCACTGGAAGGGGGTCTATGATTAATTTTTCAAGACTGTATATTGCTTTCTCATCATCTGATGGGAACGTATTGTTCCTCTGTCTGCAGCAAGAACTAATCAAAACCTGTGGAGAGGAAGATACACAACAGATAGACAGTCTCACTCATTTTCTGCAATTCACTGGCTATTGCCGTAGAGTGCAAACTCTAAGATCATAATGAGCTTTTCTCTTTATTCCCAACATGAGCTTCATCGGTTCATGCTGTGCTCACATGCTCATATTCCTGTGTACTGCTCAAAAGCACTTAACTAGAGCCCTACAGAAAAGAAAAGAAAAGAAAACAGACATATGTTCCACTTTCATCGCTTTGAAATCTCATGAAAGTTACAGTTTTTCTGAGAAGAGTAATAAGTGTGTACAGCCGCCTTACAAGCAGAAGCCTATGCTTTAGCAACACTAACACTATAAAATACACATTTGAAAGTAATTGACAAAAAACCTTCATGAACCTTAAGTAAAATGTGTGGACTGTTCTGCTCACCTGCTCTGGTCAGTGTTTTAACCCGTACTACAACCCTGTTGATCATTTTATAAAGCAGAGACACTGTTTACACGTGGCCACTTCCTGTGTCTCGAGTATCAGGATTATACCTGGATAAGGCAAAGCCACATGAAAATGCAAGTGTGAATGAAGCCGAAATCCATTTCAAACTGATTTCATTTGATCACTCAGATCAAATACATCTCAGGCGGTCTGAGCTGCATTTTAGGCACATATCCTACAATGTAAAAGCCTCCATCTTTCTAAGACCAACCAAAAGTTCTCCCAATACTGTGACGCAAATTTCACAGATTCTGACAATCTGATTGAGCATCTGAGGGAAGTGCAAGAACAACAGATTGCAGGACAACAAGGATCTGTTGCTTCGAACCAGGTACTACGGGGCACTCTTAGAGTCCATTCCTCAGCAAATGGGAGTTCATATATGTGACTGGGTTATATGGTGTCAAGTCAACAGCAGCCCTTGAAGCTTATTGTGTTGGAAGCAGGAAAATAGGCAGTCATAAGGCTCTGAGTAACTGACTTTGAGAAGCCTACATTATTAGGTCAAAGCAGAATGGCAGATCTTGTGGATTATTCCTGGTATGCAGAGATTGGTACAACTGATGAACTGGTGCCTGGCTAGTCTGTCTGGCACAGTTCCACAGATTAGCTACTGGAGCACAAATCGCTGAAAAAAGAAGACACAGTGAATCCCAGATGACTGATAACCCATAACATTAAAATCATTTTCCTAATACTGTGCAACCCCCCGCCCAATTAAACATCACAAAACATGTGATGTGTTACCTGACACCGCAACATTAAAAGCAGATGCTTTTAAGTCCTGTAACAACTGAATAATACGTGTGCATTATGATTTATTAAATGGCAAAATTGTACATGCTTCTTGTCTTTGAAAATGTATCTGCAGTCATGTGCTCTAGATAGCCTAAAGATACTGCACCAATGTATTAATGCATCACAGAGAAGACCAAGAATATTCAACATCTCCGTGGCTGGTGATGAGTGCATGTGGGTGGGTGCTTGCTGTACCGGCCATTGAAAAAAACAGTCCTAGTTTCCTCTAGGGAGAGGAGGAAGGAAACAAATTGCTAGCAAGAGCTAGGAGTCTTCCCTCTGGCAAGGAGATGTCTAGATAAGTCAAGGGGAAAGATTTAAAAAGGTGATTAGAGAACAATTTCAGGCATTGTCTCCTCTTCTACTGCAGGTAAAGACCACTTCCATCTTCTCCCACATCTAAATGACACAGTATGGAAATATACACTAAGAATTCTTTAGATTCTTTATTTTAGAAGTAAAATACTATCTCTGTCAGGCTACTCATCAAACAGCATATTTTATTATCATTATTATTATTATTATTATTAGTAGTAGTAGTAGTAGCAGTAGTATCTACTGTCAATTATATTAGAATTATATTAATTATATAATAATAATAATAATAATAATAATAATAATAATAATAATAATAATAATAATAATAATAAACACAACTCTAAAATT
>JBBPCW010000002.1:8478675-8501462 GCA_037974425.1 Phenacogrammus interruptus
ATAATAATAATAATAATAATAATAATAATAATAATAATAATAATAATAATAATAATAATAAACACAACTCTAAAATTAGGTTTTTATGTTTTTTTACTTGGATTCTGTACTTTTATATAAGCCCTATGGAAAATGCTGATGCTTCTTAGGGACCTATATATCTGACCTAGTTCGAATATATGAGTAGACAAAATAGAGGAACCAAGTTTTCACAATATGCAATATAAATATTGTAATTTACGGCATTTATCAGATGCTTTTATCCAAAGCGACTTCCATTCCCTAACTACAGGGGACAGTCTCCCTGGGGTTAAGGGTCTCGCTCAAGAACCCAGTGGTGGTGCTGAAGGTAGAATTCGAACCCATGACCTCTTGGTCCGGAGGCAGGTAGCCTACCACTAGGCCGCCACCACCACCACCACCACTAAGTCTGAGCCTAAAGACTAACTGTAACATTTTTTAGGGTTTTGCCCTAAACAATAAAAAAAAAAAAAATCATGAAGGAATAATAAAAAAGAAAGAAAACCCAATGTATTGGGCCTGAAAAGAACTGATTCCAATTCAAAGTCAGGACACAGTGTTCCAGGAACACACACCCACACTGACTCACCTTTTACCTATCACTTTTTACCTAACACATCCCAGATATCCTCAATAGTGTACAAGGGAGTACTACACTCACGCACAGACTGTATGCACAGTCAAATGCCATCCATGCAAATACAAACTGACGGAAATCACCTATATTCCATTCAAATGGGAAAAAACAAGTGCTCGGGGAAGTCATTGCCTTTCCACTTGCTTTGCATGCATTTTATTGTGCTCTCTGAAATGTCACATGAGGCAGCACATGTAAAGACACACGCCTGCTGCCATTTATGGTACTAGTGCTCAAAGGTCAAAGTCTTTGCAGAAGATACATTTTCTTAAAGAGGAAAGTGGCCAATTATGCTCTCATCACGTTTACCATTTAGCACAGTTTTCTATGTTCGTCCTTTATTAGGTGAGCTATAATGCTCTCTCTAAGTGCTTTGCCAACAAATGTCTTCTTTCGTAGCAACTGTTGCCAGGTTGGATAAGCTTTACAGGAGGCTGTCAGGAAATCCCATTCAACATAATGAGAAACTGAAGTGCATTTGGAGCCCCTGGTTACTCAGCTACACATCTAGACTGTGTTGTTTTATCTTATAATCTATAAATAATCTTATAATCTTAATTTATGACTTTTAGGTAAATTTGCTAATAGTAATGAATATTAATGAATAAGCTCATTAATAAAAACAACAATAAAAAAACATTTCTCAAATTTATGAAATGAATTTCCTTTGAAAAGAACTCCTTTTCACAGTAAATTGCCTTTTTTATTTGAATGTGCTTCAACTTTGACCAAACCGATCTCACGGCCATTATGATATACAGTGTAATCAAATCAAGTGCTGCGATTATGCTTTAGGGCTTTTTTGTGCTAGGACATCGCTTCACTACCCTATGTGTTTTAAAGCACAGTGTGTAACATTACCAGAATCAGCGCTAACTGGTGAGTGTTATGGTTAGGGTTAAGGTTAGGGTTAAGGTTAAGTGAAAGTGACCATTTGTCATATGTGAACACACCACTTCACACAGTGTGAACAGCACAAAATTCAACCTCTGCATTTAACCCATTCACCAAGTGAAGCAGGGGGCAGCCATGAACACGGCGCCGGGGAGCAGTGCGTGGGGACGATACCTTGCTCAGGGTACCACAGCAGTGCCTAGCTGCCTTGGGAATCGAACCTGGACTTTCTGGTCGCAGGGCGAATGCCCTAACCACTAGGCCACCAGCTGCCCCGGTTAGGGTTAAGGTTTAGGTTTGGGACTTTCCCTGTCTTATGAAATTTCAACCTGTTACAACTGCTTTGCAAACAAAAATGATAGGGAATCAACTAATTATTTCTTTCCTACTGTCCGTCAGTCACCAGTTAGCACAGTTACTGCCGATGTTATGCAGTGTGCATTAAAATACATAGCCTAGTGAAGATGTTCTAGCACGAAAAAAAGCCCTAAAGTGTGATTGCAGCATGTGATTGGTTTGCATTGTATATTGTGATGGCTTCACAAAAACTTGTGAGACCGGGCTCTGCTGACACAGGTAATCAAGTACACACACAACTAAACGGCTGTACTTGAGCCTGTGCCTGATACCTAGGCTGAATCTAAACAACCCACAGACGCTGTGGAGCAGTGAAAATCTGTTCTCTACAGCGATGCAGGACTATCCAATTGGGATGGCTTGGGATGAGTTTGTGATGATCGAAGGCTGTCGATTAACAATGTGGTCTAAAGCGTATGGCGTAAGGTGCAACAGATAATTGTGGGAGTGGCCAAGTCTATTTTGCTATTTTGATGTTTTGAAAAACAGATTTTCTGCCAGTGCATCGCGCAAACATGCTATCCTAGCTCGCTTAATTACCTAGAGGCATGTCATATAATAAGCCAATCAGAATGGCTCACCTATAAAGGTAGGGGCACAGAGTCTATGGTAGATCACTATTATGATGGCAAGTCTAGCAGGTAAATCAGATCATTTTCAGCCAAGGAAAGTTGCTTTTTATCCAGTCCTCAACGTTTGCAAATTGTCATCATGTGAATTTGCTGAATGGTCGAAAATACATTTTAGGTGTACATGATTAATTTTGCGCTATTATTAACAATTATGATTATTAATTAAATGTATTAAATGTTTGCAGTCATTCAACAATTCATTTAATAATTGATTAATTTTTATTTGTTTATTTTTTACATAAAATAAATAATTTTGGGACTCTTATTTTGACATGGGTGTGTTTCTGTCTTGAGTGGCTTTGTCAGCTGTCTTGTGTTTCTGTTAAATGAGTGTGTCCTCATGATTGGTTTGTGTCCAAGTCTGTTTGGTATTTAAGTTTCAAGAGTTCCTGTTTTAGTGGCTGGTCAACCCTCACTAATGCCCTCACGTTTCCCACTCATAATGTATCTTTTGTATTAGGTATGCTTTATGTTTATGGTCCTTGTGCCTCTTTATTTTATATGTGCAGTCTATTTGTCTTTTATAATAAAAATCCATCAAAGGAACTTGCATAATATGTCTATGATTTCGCCTCACTCCCTGAGCGCAGCAAGTCATGACACGTGTATAAAATGCAACACTTACTGACTTAGGACATGCTTTTTGTGAGTCGAGAATGTAATGTCATTTCTTTGTGTAAAATAGCAACATGCTCGAAAATGCACTGGACCACCTGGTTTAAAAACACCCCTCCAGCACAAAATGTTTGCAAGATCTGTTTTAGTTTGATATGCCTGAATAGCTTGAATAAGCTTTGTGCCTGCAAATTAGGCGGGCAGCAAAAAACTTGCCACAAAATCCATTTTGACTGTCAAACTAGGGCCATGAGTGTCATTTGTGATCCAGAACTAACATTATCCAACACCAGCACCTGACCTTTCTTACGGTCTTGTGGCTGATTGCAGTGAAATCCTCATAGTAATGCTGCAGAAAAGGAAGGACAAAGTCTCTATTTTTACTCTTTTATGAACAAATAGGATACGATGTCTACAAACATTTGGATTTTCATGTTTGTCAGTGAGCATTTACGAAAGTGTTTGTGTTTACTTTTTGTAGTTGTGCTTTACCCTCCTTTTTCACCCCTCATTCCTCGCTAGCAGCTCAACACAGGGTTTTATACACAGAGAACCATTTGTGGGTGAAACACAAACATGTTTAATTCTGTAATCCTAGCTCTTAACTGAGTCAAGAGCATATCCTGGGTAGTGGCAGGCCTTATTTATCAGTGACATCAGTATTCAGGTAGACTGCAGCCTCTTGTGAAATGCTGCATCTGTCAGCGAAGTCGTTACATTTCACATGCATTCCTTCATTACATCCTCTCTCTATTTGGACTCTCTTTAGTCACCACTATTTAGTGCAGCCTTGCCCACCAATCTTATTACAAACAGCCGTTTGAGCCTGTGTTTGAGGGACTGGACTGGACCAGATGTGCTTTATGTCTTATGTGACTGTCCCTAAATAGTAGTGTGGATGGAAGTGGGAAAGAGAGAAAATGGATTTGTGCAGAAGATAAAAAAAACCTCAACCCTAGATGAGGAATGTGCTAATTCTTCGCCATTTAAATGTGAGGCACATAACATGATGTTATCCAATGCTTGTTTTTTCTGGTTAACGCAGGCAGTTAGTGGGTTTGTGTGGTTTATTGAAATTGGATAAGGCTGGATGTTTACTGGATCCCATGTTGCTGCTTTGTGATGTGTGTCAGATGAACATATATTGAACTACATAAATTACTGACTGCTGTGGATGAACAAGGTGAACTGTTTGTGTGTGTGGTGGATAAGGGTCAGTGGTGTTTACTGGTCTCCTAACAGCAATAAGCAGGGTGCAGCAGGGCCGGCATGCTTAAGAGGCCCTTCTCCAGCCCTTAGCCTGACTTTTATTACCACACTGTAATGGGGAGCACGCCCCCTGGACCTGCTGCCCTGCACACACCTCACTCCCTTTATACCACCTTCAGGCATCCGTCTGGCCGTGTGCTTGTGCTTGTGTGCTTGTATGCATTTTTGAGGGTTTACTATAGGAAAACCGGAAAAAACCTGAGAAAACCAGGCAGCTTGAAATGTCAAGGCAAAAGCATTCCTGGCTTTTGTAATGTTCTTTTTACAAAAGCTATTTGTTAGATTTTTCCTTAAAACAGAAAGAGAAAACACATTTCAGGTCAAGGTTAGGGTTAGGAATAAGTTTAGGGTTGGCTCACAACATTCTTATTACATACACACAGGTACACCTCATCAATATGATGTCAGAATCGTTTTCTTTGGAAGAAAAACATTTCACAATGAAAAGCCCAACAAAAATACTCAAAATAGGATTCAACATTACTTATATTTCTGTGTTTTCTATTAAGCTACCATCATTTTCAGAGCAGTAAAAATGTTACAAATGGCATGTGTGAGTGTCAAGGGCCATTTAATGTTTAAAGATCCTCTACATGATGTTGAGGTTCCTGGAAGAGCCCTTAAATTGGAAATCCATTTTGAATTTGTGAAAACGGTTCCTCTCACTCACACATCTCATTTACAAAATAGTTCCTTTGGGAAATAAACTGGTTTGTGGTGTCATGCCCATATCAGGAACTCATGTCAATCAGAGCTTGTTTTCTCTATGAGAAAAATGAAAGGGGATCACCTGATACAATTTGTGTAATAACGTGTGACAAGTCTGGTTTATAAAAATAAAGATAAGAAATAAAAGTAAAAAATTGCTACCCCGCTTATCCAATATGGCCATGGCACCAACAGAACCATAACAACACTGCAACAGAACTCTGTGTATATGACATTGCATTCCTGAGTCTGTTTTTGTGTGTCCAGACATTTGTTCACTGTTTTTTCATCTGTTTGTTTGACTAATGTGATAACTCATGACTCAATGTCAAAGTCAAAGTCAAAGTCAACTTTATTGTCAAATCTGCCATACGTACCAGACATACAGAGAATTGAAATGACGTTACTCTCAAACCCCAGGTGCACACATGTAACATTAAATACAAAAGGTGCAATTTTAAGAATACGGACATGTAACATTAAATACAAAAAGATGCAATTTAAAAAAAAAATACAACCAAATACAATTACACATATGATCTGTAAAAAAATATGGTGCAAAAAGAACAAGATTGTGGTAAAGTGACAGTTAAAACAGACAAAATCTTTAAAGGTAGACTGAGGGTAGTACTAACTGGGTAGTAAGAGGTAGTTAGCAGAGCACTAATACTACACAAAGTGACTGGTGCCGGTCGGTGGGGTGTGTGCATAAGTGTGAGTGCGTGAGTGTTTTTTTTTTTGGTTGTTTTTGTGTGTGTGTGTGTGTGCGAGTGCTAAACGCGACGAAGACGTACGAAACCACTGCGACTTACAGGACGAAAAACATGAAAACACTGTTTTGTCAGGAGCACGCACCACCATCTTGAATGCACATCTTGAATGTGTTTTTTATTGGAATAAAATATTATATTAATGGGAGGAACTGTGTTTTTGCACTGTAGTAGTGCTTAAATATCTGTGACTACAAATCTCCTTATTCATTTGGTATTCAATTCATACATTTTTGTCAAACAATTTAAAATGTGTGCATGTGCACACACATACACACACATACACAAGTGTACAAACACAAGCGCACACACGCATACAGCACACATACTGACAATATTAGCACTGGCAAAACGTAAAGGAACAGACATGTGCAGAGTTGCAACGTTTATGCAGCACATTTATCTTTTTGCACACTTTATGTATGTCAATGTTTGTATGTGGGTGAGGCATGAGTATGTAAGGGTGTGGTGTGTGTGCGCGCAAGTGTGTGTATACGAGTGTGTAATCATTTGTGGTTATACGTAATCACAGGGTCAACATTTGTGCGTAACAGGTGTGGTGAAGGTTGTAAAGGCAGCCTGTATGTGCCTGAAAACATCAATGTGCTTCCCAAGTTCATTTACACACAATGTATGAACCCACACACATACACAAACACACATGCACACATTGATGTAGGGGTGGTCTTGTCATAAATCATGCATTGTAGAGACAGCCAACAAATCACCAACAGAGAGTCAAAACAGCATCATAGAATGCATGTTAAAAATTGAGTAATAATGCTAACTGTGTATGCAAAGTGTATTCCTCATTTTTACACACACAGACACACACACACACCCACACACAGGCATCCTGTCCCTGGGCCCGAAAGAGGCTGTGGCTTACAGTCCACTCTGTAAACGATTTTGCTGGAAAACTGTAGTAAAAGGCAACGACCCTCTTCATTTGTACTATTGTAAAAATAACAATTTTCCAACTGAACCCTTCCCTCAAGATTTTTTGTGGCACGTTTAATGGATGCAGAGACAACCATGGTATTGACATGGTGAAAAAGAATCCACAGTTCCAAACCTGACTGACTGAAGCTTGGTTGAAGCTGTTGTAATCAGAAATATGTCACAAGACGCTGTGTGTTACAATGAATTCACCTCAGTTACAAAATAGAATAGGTCAAATCAAACCTCAAGTAACTGCTGTTACAAAACGGTGGCAAAAGCTTCCCTGCATGAATTATTCGGTCTTGTGAGATGAAAAATGTACACTTTGTAAATAAAAGATATTGGCCATGCATATTGAGGAACTCCAGGGTATTATGGGACAGGTGTGTGCACAGGTTAGAGCTGTTTAGGCAGCACAAGATGGATCTACATAGTATCAGGCAGATGTTTTTACTTTATGGCTGATTGGTGAACACACACACACACTAGAAACCCTGGTAAAATCATTCTCTCTCATCACAATTTAATGTCCAAATACATTCCTAGCATGATTCTTAACAGTACATGTGCATGTACTCTTCAAATAGCGCACATTTATTTTTCCATTCTTCTCACTTCCTCTCCATCCTTCTGTCCTACCTTCACTTTCAGCCTGATTATATGTGATGCCCCTCCTACACATGACAATAAATTGTACTTGCGTTAACAAACGTAATACAAGTTGGACTTAACCTTGATGAAGGCTATTGGTTGATGAACTGACCCTGGCTATCAGGTGTTGGTGAAGAAATGCTATGTCTTTCAATGATTTAGATCTGATATTGTGTCACATACAAACACACTCAGAACATTTACTCCACTTCAAATGCACAATTGAAAAAAAACTTTTGGGAACATACTGTTCTTAATTCAGTAGGATGCATGTGTGTGCTTGTGTGTGTGTGTGTGTGCTTGTGTGTGTGTTTGTGCCCCATAAGACCACATGTGGTCAAAAACAATCTGCTCTCCAGATCTTGTGTGTGGGAGACTCATCTTAGAGCGCTGTTTAAGGGAATGTCCAGGCCCAATCTAATGGTGCAGAATCATTGTGGGCAGTGAATGAAATAAACAAGCGTGTGCTCCTTTTACAATAAACACATGCACACATACACAAACATGTTATCTTTACTGCATCTGGTCTGAGTTGATTTTAAATGGGAGAGCACAAATCTCTCTAAAAAAACCTCTGAATTCAGGATTTCTAAGTGAAATGAACAGTATTTCCGGATCTAAAATGTGGCATATTTTGGAAAATGTCAACACTTTAAAAACTTTGGTCATGCCATGTTTGATGTTTTATTTTTTCCAGTGTGTTGAATTTAGTAAATAAGCAGTAATTGTGCAATAAAATGTGCAGAATGTGTGTTCTCTGTAGAGGAGTTATTCTTATCATTCACTTTTAAAAAAATCAGCAGAACGTGTCCTTTGATCAGGGATGCCACAACTTTACCTCACAGCATTGATGCATGCCCTTCAAATTGCTTGGGAAATGAAGCCATACAGTTCAAATAATAAAACTGACATCACTCTTGTTCATCCTGTCTCTCACACTTTTAGCTATTTAAGAGCATTAATTAACTCATCTGTGCATTAGGACCCCAAATCCCAGAGGACTCTAGGTGAAACCAGTTCATACTCCATAATCCTCAGGGTCAGTGATCTTATTCCCCAGAGTACTGTAATAGGGTAGGAGAGGGTAGCGAATGTGTTCTCAGCTTTTATGAAATGTTGCATCAGCGTTTCTCTAGACATCTCCTCATGTGGCCTGTGAGGTTCATACCCATCCTGTTTTTCTTCCACAGCTCGTAAGATCTGTGCAATAATTACATCACACTGTTTCTGTCATGTATAAAATGACGTAGGCAACGGGAACATGTGATGAATATGTATGAAAATGAATATGCAAGAGACAGCAAGGTCTAGTCATATCAAGAGACACTAGTTGTACAGTCTTCTCTTAAACTGTACAAAAATAAATTTACATTTACTTCACAGTGCTAAGCTCCTTCTATGCATAAATCCCACTATATTTTCTAAACATGGAAAAGTTAATGAAGAAACGTTAATACTCACTAATCATGTCATATCACAGAAAAGCTTGAATATCCAGATGTCAGTTTCCTTTAAAGTAATGACAACATTCACACAAACGGTGCATGTTCTCTGAGTTCTCAGTGAGTTCTGAGTTCCATCATTCATTTTTTTCTTAAGATCCACTTTTCTATAGAACACGTAAAATGTCATCCTTTAGAACAGGCCTATTCAACTAACAGTCCACGGGCCGGATCCGGCCCTTTTGAATGTTTTTATGGCCTGCCAGACTGCCAGTAAATCAGTGTGTGATTCGTGTGATATAATAAAGTTATGGGTTTTGGATCATGATTGGCTGGTAGTCCTCCATTACTTTCACCAAGATTGGTTATCTGCTGTGTTGTATAAAATTAGCCAATCCGAGCACAGAAGTTGCCATATTATTAGCCAATCGCTAATCGCCCAAAGCTGGCAGTAATGAAAGAGAATGCGGTCACACACAGGACGAGGGGAAAATCTTTGCACTTTGATGTATCTACTCTAATGAATTTAATGGTCAGAGTTTTCGTTTAGAACCGGACAGCATTAAAACGGCTATGTTTGACCATTAAATGGCACTGAGACAGGCATACCGGGCATGGAATCCCATCAGCCGTCCCTCCCCCAGCATAAACGGGCCCTGGTGCGGAATCCCTTTAGCAACCCCCCACCCCTGGAACGACAGCCTGGACAGCACAATATTCTGCGGCCCCCGAACCCCCATTTCCTATCCGGCCCACTTGCTATTGAAGTTGAATAGCCCTGCTCTAGAACATCTGCAGTTATAACATTTTACATATTCAGTCCTAACCCTTTGTGAAGGAGATAAGAGAAGGGTTTCCCAAAACATTTATCATTTTGTACTACAAAATGACCTGAAAAAACATTTAATAATAACAGTGCATATGTATCTCTTTGGGGCAAGAAAACAAGGACATTTCAATTATGTTTCAATCTGTTATTTATATATTTATTTATTTATTTATTTATTTATAGGTAGACAGACAACGAGAGAAGGGGCAGACAGAGAGCAGGATTTTCTCTAGCCCTAAACAGTACTGTCTAGTCTTGATCCAATTAAACGCCCCCCCCCCCCCCAGCACTTTTCACAATGGCCTGATTCAGTTTCAAACTCCAAAACACAACACGAGACTGTGTACAACACTTGCTGTAACTCAATCATCAAATAAACTCATTACTGTGAATGTGATTCTGTTCAGTGCTGCCAGGTGAAAACAGTACCTTCACATCAGTAACAGTTCTTTCTGTATTACACAAAGAACTCATTCACTACATCTGGGTTTTCAGCTATTATCACTCTGAATAAATTGGCATTTACGGTCTCGTCAATTGCAGAGTCTTTCGAAAGCAAGCATGTCATCAATCGTAGTGCTTACGTCTTACCTGTCTGCCACATGCTCAGCTTTCTATTCAATTCAGCTAAAACACAAACACAAATCAAATCAGACATGGTCCGACTCCCTTGGCATGGAGCGAGTGAACTATTCATGTTACCACTTTCTTTAACACTATACATGTGACATGATTGCTCATAGTGAAACAAATGTATGGTAAAAATGTGCAATAATAAGCCATATCCAGCATTTGGTGTATGTGTGTATGTTACAAAATAAAACATGTAGGCAAGCAGCTCACTCCTAGTAAAGTGGTCTACTCTAAACCTATCCCTCCCCCCATTTAGCCTGAAGCCCTGCCTGCCAGCCTTCTCCCTACTCTCACTCATCTTCTCACACCTGCGGCTGAGCTTTACATTTGTCCTTTACTCTTTTTATCCACTCCAATACCTCCATCCCCCTGTGTCAGGAGGATAACCTTTAAGAGTCTGACTTGTTTGTCCTGAATAATGCCGGGATTTATGCCAAGATTGAAATGGTTAACTAGCCCTGCCAAATGTAGATACTAGTGAGATCTATACCGAGACAAAAGATTCTACACTCCAATGCAAAGGCTATGGATAAGACATTAGAAGCCACAGCTAGTGAACACTCAACATTCCACAGATAAACACCACTGGTGTGCTTTGTTTCATTCCAGAGAAGATTCCCTAATGTCCCCACATTGATTCCTAGACCAAACCTGCGACATTCCTTTCTCAATCAGTTATGCAGCATTCCGTAGTCGAGCGTGTAAACAACATTCCACAATGATTTGGTCCAAAGCAAATCAGGATCAAATTGCCAAATGCTTGTAATTGCAGTAACATTTGCATACAAAATGTTCAGAAATGTCTGAATCATTTGTGGTACTCAGTCATGATGTAGGCAGAGCTTTTCAGTAGTTCACTGTTTTCCTTTTTTAAGCTTGTGTATCGTTACTGTCAGAACAAAACCTTGCATCACTAAAAAGCAATTGAAAGTAAACACATTCTCTGGATGTGAGTTAATGTAATAAGATTTTATTTAAAATCATGTTTGACCATTTCTATTGGTCTGTTCATCATGGAATTTTGACAGGAAACAACTGTCAAAAACGCCATTAGAAGCCCATTACTGAGCAGCACCAAACTAATGCTTGTTAGTAACAAAGAGGAACGGACCGTTATATGGGGCTGAATAATATCATCTTCATATATGCAGCACCTGCATGGTTCATTTCTGCCTTTATCTCTCACAACCTTTGAACCCGAGCGACTAATGAATCTGGCACACTCTCTCCAAAAAGCCTGGTGACATATGGATAATGACAGCCCAGGGCAGGAGGAGAGGCAATCTCTAAACTACCCTTTCCAGCTGTTACCTAATGTAGACTACATTTATAACCGAAATGGACACAGCTTCAGCTCCAGGCCATACTGACCAGTCTACAGGCTTTTAAAAAATTGGTTTTCTGTAAAACTTAATGAACTTAATGAGACAGTAGCCAAAGGTACGAAGTAAAGTGGCATAGTTTTTTTCTTTATTGTTAAAACTAAAGGTCCTTAAACTAGTTCTTTGGAACAATTTCACAGAACTACTCTTGGTTACTTAAAAAAAAAACATTTCATTGATGATTCTTTAAAAAAACCCACTTGGATCCACTTAACTGAAATGTTCTATAGAGACTCTTATTGGAGCCTTTATTTGTAATAGTATAGTGACATTATTCCAAAAGAAAGTATTGTTTATGTATACGCTTAAGACATTTACGCTTACGATTCTTATCCAGAGTGATGTATATCAGTGCTTAAGTAGTCTACGTTTGTCCTTTATACCTGTAAACACTAAGATCAACACCTGCTTTTAACCAAGTTACTGCCAGCTAAGGCCTCCGCAGATCTGATTGCAAGAGGGAGTTTGTTCCACCACTGGGGGGGCAAGACTGATTACTGTTACTGACAGGTCCTTCATAAATTAAGTCCTGTAGTTTTGTGGTTGTTTTAAAATAATCTTGAATCTTGAGCATGAATGCTCTACTTTAGTTCTTTCTTGTGCTTCATACATAGTTTGAAACAGAGATTGTGTGCATATAGCTGCCTAGAGGAGGAGTTTAGAGGAGTGTTGTTTTTTTTGTTTTTTTAGCAGCTGTTTTTTTTCAGCCACGGCCCAGATTCAGTGTTTACGTTGTGTGCGTTGTAGTATGTGGTGTGATTTACGAGCCAGGGCCTGTCTTTATGGCTCAGTGAGCGATAAGAAAGTAATCAGTTTACACAAGCGCTGCACCCCGCCCAGCACTGTCACACAGTAAACATACTCGCCCTGTGCTCATTCACAACCCTGCATTATGCAACAGGACTATCTCTCCCTTGCTCTCTTTTATAGTCATACTCTCTCTCTCTCTCTCTCTCTCTCACACACACACACACACACACACACATTACAAACTCTGCATGCCCTATGTAAACCCTAAGATGTTTGCTGTTTCTAGAATACAGGAAGGATGTTAGCAATTCATATTTGCCTTCTCTTTATCAGTTGTGTAATGGAAATGATACTTGATAATATTCCTCAAATAATATGGTGTAGAGGTCTACAATACAGGTGCTGGTCTGGATGTGTAAAAACAGATTAGACACGCAATAACTACAGCTTATCTATACTCAGATACAGCTCTCAGCTCAGCAAAAACGCTTCATCCAGCCATATTCGTAACAAAGCAACAGTATGAACCAGAGCGAGAAAACACAATCTTGTATAGAGTGACTTGAGATTCCTTGCAATGTGCTATTTTTATATATTTTATATATGTATAATGCTTTTCACACACTTGTTACCTACTGGAACATGTTAAAACCTCCTAGCCAGCTTAATAGCAAGATAAATTCACATCGGACCATCATTCCAGTAGCTCTATTAAAAGTAAAATAGAGTGGCCTCTTATAGTCAAGGTAAAAACCCCACAACGCAGCACAGAGTGTGAACAATGTGAATTTTTTCTCTGCATTTAACCCATTCATCAAGTGAAGCAGTGGGTAGCCAGAAACACAGAACCAAGTAGGCAGTAAGTGGGGACAGTATGTTGCTCAAGGGTACATCAGTGGTGCACCTAGCAGTCCTGGGATTCGAACCCAGAATGTGGCAACTCCCTAACCACTAGGCCACCAACTGCTAGCTAGCTGGGTATCTTGCTCAAGGATATCTCAGTGGTGCCACTAGCAGTCCTGGGATTCAAACCCACAACTCGAACTCCCTAACCACTAGGTAACACACACATCTAACAGCTAACACACCTCTATTTCAAATAACACACTGTTTCAGATGCAGGATTGAGCTAGATAAGGCCTTGGGGTGTTAAAAAAATTAGCTCTTCGTCAACCCCCACACCCCAACTAAAACTTTCTGTATGTAATTCTCTTTAACAGAAATGTGACACAGACACTCAGTGGACACTACTGTGCTTTATTGCTGTACAGGAATTTTATAAAACATGATTAAAACAAAAATATGTACCAAGACATACATTTTTTTTCTTTCCCCACAGACACGCATGTATTGAAGCAATAGTTATATTTATATATTGTATCATGTACAAAAAAAAGAACATGAGGGAAAAAAAACAGGGAACAACAACTAAGAATGGCAGCAACAGCCAGGTTGATGCAGTTAATATACAAAATGAACCCAGACAGTTTGAGCAAGCACAGGAAGTAAAGCTGTCTGTCACTCTCTGAAACACAAGGGAAAGGAAAGTCTCTGGTTCTTAAGTCCAGTCATGTTGCCTCTTAAACCGGGTGTTTTTGGTGTTAAGGAAGAAGGAGAGGGGATTCACATCACATGGATATATCCAAATGTCCACAAAGGGGTCTAGGAAGGTCCACAGCACCAGATGAAATGGAGATGTGTATGAAAGACACGTCCATTTGTCCACAACGCAGCACACTCAACACAAAGGAACAGTGAGTTGTGCCATTCATGCTCTAAGGTATTTTCTTTTTCAAACCATACCGTAGAAAAAAATGGATTCACTGTACAGTTGTTGCCATAACATTATTTTTGCTTCATAGTATGGGCTAAACACGAACTGGCATTATAAAAAGAATGATTCTGATAAATAAAGCCGTGCCAAAATATATCATCCATATTAACCCTGTTTTAGCAGTAGCAAAGCAAAAAGCAGCTGTGCTCGCACAGGCCTTAAGTAATATTTTGGCTGACTACAATAGCAGACATGGATCCAGCTTCTCAAAAGCACTGCAGAGTTTTTAACTACAACACAGTGTTCAAAGTGACACTTAAGTCATCTTAATGCAATGATGTTTGTGCTTTGATGCTTTGGAGAAACTTACCCTAAGATCTAGCTTGATTCCAAATGGCAAACCCAAAGTAAATGGCAAAACTACACGTGACCTGATCACTGCTTCTGGTCACACCAGTCAGAATGAGCAATCAACCAATGAATTTTGACAACCTTTGAAGAAAGCTTTATGGAGCGAGTAGGATTCACCATCTACAGTGTGTTGGAAGGGGAACGCACAAATTCAGGGCCCAGTCAACAAAAGAAATCGATTCACTGTATGCATTCAAAGAGTGCAGAGATGGGTAGGCGCTACATATCTCTCATGTACGACTCAAGAGTTTTGTCTAGATATACCTCTGGATAGAATGCAAGTCACATTAAATAATGTTTTTAGATTATACCTGTTCTCATGTACAAAGTCACTTTATAAATACATTTAAAATCACCCGAATGACAGTGGTCATATAGACTCTAATGGCAGGATTCCTGGAGGTCAGACCTAAATTAAAATGGCATAATCTGTGTCTGGAAAATCCTCATTTTAGACCTATTAAGCTATCTCTGTTTTTTTTCTATAGGTAGTATGAACATGTGCTTCATTTCTGTACATTCAATTAGTCAGCCCAGTTGCTGAATGAGTCCATAAGACTGGGTAATTGTGCATTTACTAAAAAAAACCCAAAAAACAAAAGTAATGTTAGATAATAGTAGAATTTAGGGGCTCAATTGCATATCTGTTATCAAAAGCACATCATTTGACACAGATCTGAGTTGACATGTGGCAAAACAAAATTCTGGGCCAGAATGAAAACAACAAAATAAAAAACAAAAACCTTCTGGAATATAACATTAATTGCCTTCTTTTTTACATTTTACACATTGATTGCAGTCTTACAAGGATGAACGTACACTCGTTACTCTGTCGCAGTAATCCTCTAACATTCACAAATCTATTTCTAGTCAATATAATTAATATATTTCACCTCTGAATTCTGTAATAACTTTTAACTCTGTGCATTACAATTCCACTCAATCATATTAGACATATCCAGTCTAATGAGAGCTTCAGACAGACATATAATAGGGCAGCATTAGGCACCTGTCAGTGCTAATAATGGGGTCTCCTGGTGCATACCAAAGAACCTGTCCAAGGTCCACAATTTAACATTTACATACTCACATTCTTTAAAAAAGAAAGAAAGAAATAAAGTAAAGTATCTATGTGCATAAGAAGTGTAGAATTTTACACCGCTCATAATTCGCTTTCATGAATTTTTACTTATTAAGAACATTTGACAGCTTTGAGGCCCCAAAGGAGACCAAAGAAGACACAGAGCAGTTTGTCAGTAATTGGACAGTAATACAGTTTGAAGGTATTTACATCTGTATTGCACAAACTATACAGGAATCACAACCTTTTAAATTTATAGTTAATTTAATTTGTTTCCTTTTGCTGCAGCAGCTGTTCAGACCTAGTGTTCTGTGGTTAAACAGCTCTAGCTTTTATTCCCTTTTGCATATGGAGTCTGGTGCTGCTGTCTTTCAAAATGATGAAAAAAGTCTTCAGTGCCAGAAAAGAACTGAACATTCTCAAAACATCAATCAAAGACATTGCTAGAAACATTAGCTGTGTTAACGTAACTGTTTTGTGCATTGTTAAGAATAGGGAATGCACCAGTTGAGTTTAGCAAATGCAACCAATCTGGCAGACCAGCAAAGACCATCATGAAGTGGTGAACACATCAGAAATGTATGCATAGACGTGTCAAAGATCAAAGGGAAAATATGCTAATGCACTCAGAGGATTAACCACAAGATGCAAATGAGTTGTAACCCTCCAGTGGACAAAGGCCAGGTTACAGTTCTGGCACAGCTTCTTACAGGCCGAAAAAAAAAAAAAACATGCTTGAATGATCATGAAGCACCTTGACGCAGATTTAAAGAAATCTTCACTGGT
Source organism: Phenacogrammus interruptus (assembly GCA_037974425.1). Lineage (NCBI taxonomy): Eukaryota > Metazoa > Chordata > Actinopteri > Characiformes > Alestidae > Phenacogrammus > Phenacogrammus interruptus. The sequence goes on from JBBPCW010000002.1 coordinate 8,495,260, forward strand.
ACTTCAAGATGAACCAAAACATGTTGCATGCAGCTATAGAGTTTTAATGGCATATTCATGTTCCTGACTGGCCAAGCAAATTATCTAAATTGAACAGAATTGTTATGACTTATTCAAGACAGGATTGAGGGGAAAAACAGCACCTGCAAAAAGCAGAAACTAGAAACAGCTGCGATACAGGCCTGGATGATATAAGGTAGAAACATTGCCACCTGTGGAACAAATAAAGGTTAACAAGGCTGTGATTCCAATAGGATTTAAAGACAGATGTAAATACCGCTGAATTTCATTTAAAATCCAGAACTGCAGAACTGGTTACTCATGGACTGCACTGTATGTGTTGTATACAGGTCATCTGCCACCACAGTGGCATGAATGTGCGTATTTTTTAATCAACACCTTAGCTAGGAAATATCGCAAGGGCTTCTACTGGAATCCCACTCTGATGTGTGGAGTCAGAATCCGAGTACTGAAATGTATGTGCAGTTAATGTACATGTTCCTGTGCTTTTGATTTGTTTCTACAAGCTGTCTTCATTATGTATCAGTCTTAGCTACAGGGTATGACAAGTCCGGACTAAAAGTAGTTTTGTCAGCTTTAGTTTCACTTTGTGTGTGTCTGTGTGGCTCGTATGCTCGTTTTAACCTAGAGTAGCACTTACTCGGTCAGGTGGACGCGTGCTTTGCGTCTGAAGCTGGTGGTTTTTGTAGTGTCGGATGAAAGTGCACCTGGGCTATCACTGAGAGTTTCCCTGAACCCGGGCCTTGGCGAGAGCTCACGGCTCCTGTGAAAAGGGTCGTGACCTCTGAAGGTGGGTCTCAGAAGCACCTGAAAAGAAGTGTGAGGCGTAGCTGCGTCGCTGAACCTGAAGTAAAAGACACAGTTCGCAAAGCAAGAGCACTGAGGTCCTCACGGAGACGAAGAGACGCATCATGTAAACTTCAAAGACGTCCGCGGCCCCTGTATGTCATGCTGCGCTTAAGCTGGGTCACGAATGCTGCAACAGCATCACATAAGGAGCAACCAGCACCAGTTTGATTCTGAGAAGCAACACTGAAATACATGGCATACAAATGTAGACTGAAACTACAATACAGAGGGGCAAGCTATAGGTAGGGTTGCACGGTTCTAAGTTTAGTGGCTTGGATCTTCCATACTAGTGCAGCATTCAACCAGCTGCAGACCTGTTGGGGTTAGAGGAGCCAAGTCAGGCCAGTGGTGATGCTCTGGCCATCTCTCCTTTTCTCTCTCTCTCTCTTTATCTTTTATTTCTCTCTCTCTGGACTAAGGCATGGCAGTGAGTCCTTTGGGGTTCCACATTATTTGGTCCCTAATGGCCCATAGCCAGAGAGAGAGAGAAAGAGAGGGAGAGATATAAGGTTCCCTGGTGTCTTATCGAATTGGGGAACACAACCGAGAGAAAAAATAAAAAAGGAGACATAGAGTCCTTGTCTGAGGATGAAGATTCGTAATCAGCATACCACCATCTAGTAACATCTCCACTCCACAGGTGGCCATTTTATAAAGGGACAATCTTTCCGAGGACGAGTGACCAGTTGGACTGGGGCAGTAGAGTCAGACTCACTGGCCTCTATGGTGAAGTTTTCCGGGACATATTACTCTTATGTTTTAGCAACAGGGTTGGTGAAGTCTGTGACTGGAGCCAGGCGTTCTGCCAGTCTGTCCGACCATCACACACACTTCTCCTCCTCCGAAACAAATCCTGCAAACCCGCTCTCTGATCTCCACACACACGGAATTGCTGGATGACCTGAGAAAGGGAGAGAGACTATAAATATACCATATGCAGCACTTTTTTAGGTTTACAGTTGCTGAGTGCACAATTTGCCAGCCCCTCTCTAACAAATAAAAGAGACAACAGACTTCTGCAGGACCACCACAGTATTTAAAAAGAAACCCTGTTGTGCCTGATATACACCCCACCCCCCACACACACACACACATTACCATGACAATGGTGTTTCCTTTACATTGACGTATGTGATAGAGTGTGGCCGACAAATTGTGCACAGTTTACTCACCATTTTACACAAGAAAGAAATAACATCATTTGCATTTATAGCTGTATGCAGAAGTTCAAACACTCTGTTCAAATTCCATGTTTTACTGGTATTCTAAGTGAAACCTTTCACATTTTTCTGCATCTTTTCTATTTATTTGCATTAACGCTTTGGAAAAATAAAAACTAAATATACAGAAGCCTATGCCATAACACTTTCACATTTAATGTTTTCTTCCAATATGTTACAAATAAACAGAAATGCATTTTCTGCACAGGATGTATACTCATTTCCACTTAGAAAATCAGCATAACTCGATTACGTAGGCAAATGTAAGCCCAAGCTTTTACACATGACTGTACAAATGAGATTTACATCTTCACTTCACGAAACACAAGAGCAGAAATGAAAAGGGCTGGAAGAAGCCAGTGTATGAAAATGGTTAGGAGATATATGTGATACATGTCAGAGTTTTCATAATCAGTTACAACGTAAACTTCTTCAGATTTCAGGTTTAAGTGAAATCCATATTTCATGTGTAACAGTCACCCCTCACCTGTCTGTTTGTGAAGCCATGCGGTGTTAAAATGACTTGCTCACCCATAGCGCCCCAGCTGCAAAATACCTGGGCATGAATTACCAATGGAGGCAGAACCTTGTCCTGACAGCTGCTGCTTGATGTCAATGTATATGCATGAGAGACATAACTAACGGTCCCTGCTGCACACACATACGCTTAGCTCTCATCCATCAGTCAAACGTAATCAATGCACAAATAAATCAATTCAATGGCCATTCTAATCATCTGCAGCTGGCAAATGCCATCAATTGGGACAAGACCTCCTTCTGAGCCTCAGATCCATACAAGAGGGAGATGGGTGTGCGAGGTCCAGGGCAGAGAACCATAAGGCCGGAAAGTGGTGAAAGGAGGGGGAACGAAAAAGAAACATTCTTTTTTCTGCTCCTCAGATGGCTGAAACTGAGCAGAAGACAGTCTGGCACCCCATAAAGACTGTGAATCATTATCTCCACAGATGGTGAATGTGTCAATGAAGTAGAAGAAGAGAGGAAGAGGATGAAACCAAACCAAAAAAAAAAGCTTTAAAGTAAAAAGAGCAAAAGCGGGTGCTGCTGTTAGGGTTGTTTTCATAATGAAAGGGCAGAAGCTGTGTATCACTGCATGTATTGCATAATGCATACAGGCTTATTACATGCTGCACAGTTTTAACCATCATTTCTAACAGTGCTTTACTGGAGCTAAGAGGTGGAAAAGGATGATGCAAAGCAAAAGAGTAAGAAAGCAACTGCACAATTGGGAAGAACCATGGTTGGATGAAAGTGTTGCTTTAATGACAACCGACACAAAGCTGTGTATCCCTGCATACAACCGTTTTATTGGCATTTAGGCTTGGGGGCCTAACAAAGGAGTTTGAGGATCACAGTTCTACTACTGCAGAGACAGTAAAGAACTTGCAGGCATGTTAAGCCTCTGCTGACAGCATTTCAGATGAGGCACCTAGCTATTCTCGTTTTGCCCCATGTGAAGATATGGGGGGAAGAACTCATCCATAAACATTGTCAGAGCACTGAATTGATGTTGCAGGAGAGCGGCGGTGCATCCCAGGGATCCAGGACACCCAGGGAGAGCCCGACAATCTCTCACACATACGTACAAACACACAACCCACATCCATCAGTACACAGCAGCCTCATCCATAATTTACATCTGTCAGTTTATTCTCAACACTGACTCGCCAGCCTCCAGGAGAATGAACAGTTAGCTGGCACTGTGTTAACTGTATAGACAGGGCAAAATAATATTTTGCCACTTTTTAGCTTAATCACAGTACATTTGATCTGCAACAACAACTTATTGAAACTGTAAAAGAACAGAAACGTTTTTAAATCATTTCAATATTTGACCATGGGCTTCAATTACACAGGTCAACAGGTCAAAATCATCAGAGGTAAGATTATGTGGGTTTTGTAGTGTTTTTATGCTGGTTTCAAATCTGTGTTTAGTTTTTCCTGGATGTACAGTTTTTTGCGATGAAGCTAGTTCTATATTACATGATAGTTGGTATAATATAATATAATCATATGCTAAGCATTTTTGAAGAAACAGTGGTAGCTGACTGACACTGATCATTATATATATGCCACAGTGTGGCCTGTCTGACTTTGCACTGAAAATATTGAAGTTACATAATTGGTGCCTGCGGTTTAATAAAAAACACATGCAAATCTATTTCAAATCTAATAATTTAAAAAGCTGATGTGACTAAAAAAAACTGACAACAGATCTGAAATCAGCATGCAAAAGTGATTTAGAAAAGTGTGTTGCGGTTTCTTGACCTGTGTTATAAGAGAGTTTTTGATCAACAGGATTTTCAGTTTTAGGACACTTTACTGTTTGCTCCAATTGGTCGCATGCTATGGATGTGGGCACAAAGAGATAAGGTGGAGAAACGCTGCAATGGCGCTTGCTTTAATGAAGCTCATTTACATCATATTGATAGAATATTGTGTTATTTTGCAATTTTAATGCGGTCAATGGTCCCATGTGTGCGGAGGCATGTGGATGAAAGGAGAGATTCTTTTTTTTCGTCCCTTAATCGCTTAACATAAAATAAATGCTTAACATAAAGGTCAAACACATCTTAAACATGCATCTGCTTTTATAAAGCACAACTGTTTGTGTACTTCAGACAGAATTTCTAACATCATAGTGTTTGTCAATAGAAGAGGAGGGAAGCTGGTTTGTGTGTTCAGTTAAGCTTTGATGGTTAAATGTCTTTTCCTTAGGGAACAGAAAGCCCATTCTCTGACATTAAGGCCTGCCCCTCCTTCTGTGTTGATATGGAGCTTAAAACTAATGAGGGTCACTTCTGACCATCACCTCTCTGAAAGGTCAGCAGGACATACTGGGCTCATCACAGCCTTATCAGCCTACAGACATGACAGAGACACCCAGACTACATTAACCCCACACCAACTAAAACAATCTGAAGACACACAGCAAAAATTCAAAAGCTGGACATGCTTTCAACTATCCATTAAACATCTAATGCCCTGTAATCGGTCTGCCACTGCTATCCATCCCTGTCACTACACCTTCAATGCGGTCTCACATAACAACAATGACAGAGAGTACATTTAGTGCTATACTTAATGGGCCATCCTCTACATTCCTCAGGTAAGGTGTATATAGTTTCATATGCTTAATTATAACATTACTGTGTTCCTAATTTTGTATAAACCTTAGAATGAAATAGGCTGGCTTTGTTGGTGTAACTTAAGACTGATATATGTAAATGATCTCTGACTGGCAGTGCTGTATTGTGCCAACTTTAACAGGAATGGGCTAAAAATTCAGTTTTCTGTAATATAGGTCCTTTAAATCATGTCCATCAATGTGTTCATGCACATCTACGGTCAAATGCATGGACAAATTTCAGGATCCTGATTTTGAGAACTTCACATTTTGTTGTATAAAGCAACAGCTTATATTACAATCAATAAAGAGATCAGTCTATCGATCCTTCTATCCTTCCTTATGCAGCAGACATTTATTATGATCTAATTTTAGGTGGCAGAATTCCATGTGCTTTCACTAACTGAAATTCCAAACACTGTTTATTGAGGATTTGCCTGTCTGAAAGCAGCCCAGCTTCAGGGTGAATTAGGCAGATTCCGTGGTGTAATTGGGCAGCAGTGGGAGTGAACGGGTCGGCATTGTTTACAGAGCCTGTAGGGGCCCCGTGCACAACGGCAGCATGCTCTCATCAGATTAGAGGCTCAGAGGGAGGGAAGCACACGCCTGTTGGCCCATTTGTGTTAATCAGATGCCGCAGAGTCAGACTGTGCACACAGAAGCACAAAAGATTCCGGATGACCATTAGGAGTCATTTAACAACTATGAGGGGTCCTGTGTGTGTGGGGGTGTATTTGTGAGAAAGCAACGTGGAGGATGTTTTTCTCAAACGTGTTTGTTGTTTTTGAGGTTAGTCATTCTCAGACACCTTGGAGAGGAACAAATCTCCCTAAGGTGGGACCTCTCAGGAAATAAGTTCGTTTTATATGAGTAAGAACTGGGCAGAATAAAAACTGCCCTTTTATTGTATTTAAATACATTTTCAAATTCTAAAGCTGGCACAAAAAACAAGCTACGAGTAATAAGAT
>JBBPCW010000002.1:8533343-8545567 GCA_037974425.1 Phenacogrammus interruptus
ACACACACACACACACACACACACACACACACACACACACACACACACACACACACACACACACACACACATAAAGCAGTAAAGCTCTAGAGAGTGATGATGAATCTGACAGTCTTCCAGGTCAGTAAGGGATGTGTTCTGAGGATGATGTTGCTAAAACTGCTGAGGCATCCACATAAACATTATAATATGACACTGATGCCCTTTCCTCGAAATATGAGGAGGCATGCCCCCTCCCATCATTAAAATCATGAAAAAATGGTTCTCATTCTTATTAGACATTATCAATACCAACAAAATCATCAACAATCAATTCTTTTGCAATTTTTGCTCATAGTTTTGCATTGGTGCCTAAACACATATACTGTAGTCCATTTCGGTTCTTCCATCAGTTTGTTCTTGGTTCCTTTAGCACTTCAAACCATTGTAGATAAAGGAGAAATTGGCCATTATTTCTTAGAAGAACAAATTGTCTTGCACTGGGTCTTACCACAACTCAGGATTTTAGTTGCAGTAATAGCACAACCTGACCGACAGGCCTTCTTTTCATATAAATATTTGCTTTGTGTTGTTAGTAATTCACTTAACTGTAAGTAACAGTAAATTATTTCCTACAGATTTGTTTATTAGACTAGTTTAGACTTTGTATTTTATCTAGTTCTTGTCTTGATGTCTCTGTGTCTTTGCAGTCATAACATAACACATTTACTCTGTGATCAATCAAGTTTTCTGACTCTGATTCAAATTTTATGATTTAGATTCCATTTTCCCCACCGATTTACTTGACCCCATCTTTAATGCACCATTTCTATAGTAAAATCACAGCAATGTAGCACTTATCTAGTGGTTATGGGCAGACATAACTAAGTAAAGAATGTCTTTTTAGTCTCATTCAGATCATTCAGATCATAAATGGAACTAAAACATGGGTGTATAGATAAAATGAGGAAGATAATGTTTTTTCACACTGGTGAGACCAAAACTACATGCATGGCCAATCCATATGCTGTTTTGGATGTAAATTATGGCCTCAAACACTTATGACATGAAAGGGTCAAGGGTCTGTGTGTGTTTGTATGTCTCAATCTTTACTGGGGCAAAACGTCTATCAATCAGTCTGAGACTAGAACACAAAGTTGCTGGGAGCAGGTCTTATTGAGCAAAAATCCATGTGAAATGCATCAATCTGGGGTGTGTTTCTGCTGATGAGCTCGATGAGAGGAAAAGGAGACTGATGAGGATAGGCAGACAGGAGATGTGGCTGTTTACCTCCCTTGCTGCACTCAGTCAGTAATGATAGAGAGCAGATGAAGCTGTCTACAGAGGGTATCACCACTATTGATCTCGCTGAGACTCTAAACAACAGATATTCTGCAGATGTGAATCACTCTCACTGACGTATCTCTTACAAATCTGAAGCAACACACATGCACTACATGTCCAATAATGTTCAGATACCTCTTCTAATTAGTAAATTCAGCTTCATTACAGACAAGTGATCAATTGTGGACACTCATATAATCATATAATCTTCACAGAAAACACGAATTAGGTTCTCGTCCCATTCCAGTATTAGCAGTGGAACGCTGAGCTCCATCTAATAAATTTGGGAAAGGTTTGAGTGATGTTTGTGATCCAGAACTAACTATTCACTAAAAATTAATAGCTGACCTCAGACTCAGAATCAGGGACCCTTATTGATCCCACAGGAAATTGCTTATGCTACAATTGCACAGACACAGGAGAGACACAGAGACAAGAACAATGTAAAATATAATATAAACATTATTCAAATAAAATAAAATATCCAACTCATAAAGTCTTCATTGGTGCTCTTAAGACTGAATGCAATCAAACCCTCACAGCTGTGTTCCAACATCTAGTGTAAAGTCTCAGAAGATCAAAGGATATTACTGAATTATGTGCTGCTATACATACAAGAAATTGGTGTAAAAAAATGAATAAAAATGTGTTTGAACTACAAATGTGTTTGAACTCCAAAAGGAAGGCTGCAGTCCAATTTGCAGCATTTCCAAGCAGGTATGTCACTGAAGATTGCCCCAATCAGAAAGAGCCATTGAATACTGCAGCCTAAAGTCTACTGATGTTAGAGACCATCCTGGGTATCCTCTACCCATTTGTATCAAAATACAGGAGAAACGCTGGTGACTGAAACCAGCTATTGTATGTTATTTACAAAAGGCCAATGAAATGTACCATAAACTATCCAGTACACCATTTCTTTAGCTGTAAATTTGTCCAGAAGGGTGTAAACTAAATGCAGGGGTTGAAATGGACCTGCTTTCAGTAGGCTGGCCAGTTTCTAGGTTGAAGAACAGCAATTATCTACAAACAAATGAATATTTTTTTCCAATCATGTTACATCATCTACCATCCTGTTTAGAATCATGTGAAACAAAGAAGGATGCAGACACAACGTCTAGGATAGGGTCCGTGTGAACCCACCTTTTCCAGCCCAGCTGATAAATTACCTGGATTGATCCCATAGATGCATCATGGGTTTGAGAGCAGATAATAAATGCTGTCACATAAACAGAGGGCTTCATGGACTTACTCTCGGCAATTGAAGGGGGTTAACAAGCTGACCTGTGACCTCAGCTACATACTTCTGCTCTCAATCGCTTTAGGATGAATCACCACCCAGAGCTGTGACAACAGTAATCCATTTTCAGCATCTTTAAGTCCATCATAACAGCGGTTGCTTGAACAACATCATTGATTCAATATCTACCTCTCTGGGTACCGAGTCAGGGAGGTTAATACAAATTCCCAAAAGACATTACAGGCAGGTTTCCCCGGACAGAGACCAAGCCTAGTCCTGGATTACACAGCATAATGAATAGAGATTTTATATTGAAATCGAAAGGATAGTCCAAGACTTGGCTTAATTCCTGTCTGGGAACCTGACCCAAAATAACATTATACTTACTTAAATGAAGTATGGAGTACCAAAAGGGACTTACCCTTATTGAATGAGGCACCAGAGAACATTCCAGCAACCTATCAATTTACACTGCACTGTTACAGAGTTAGAGATGGTTAAAAATATGGAATGCTGAGCAAAGTCCAGGTCTGGATCCGTATGAAAAGGCTTAGTCAAATTCAAAGTCATTTTGACACTGAAAGTCATGTTCACAATACCAGCATTTTCCTCAATAGTTCACATTCATATCTGTGACCCATATCTATTTCTAGCATAAAAGAACCTTAGCCCTCGAATGACCCACAGGCACATGTCATTAGTTATATCACATCGATGATCCAAATACGTCATGAACAACAAAAACAAATGAACGAACTGCCTGCACAAGCCTTCACCACAAAGAGAGAGAGAGAAAGAAAAAGAGAGAAATCGGCTGGTTAGCAGAAAACAATAGCAGACACCTCATTCTGATTACGTGAGGGAATAATGAGGGCAAATGAGCTATTAATTCTAATCCGCCTTATGATGGCTGCCTGTGCCCAATTTCACACAAGCCCTGACTTAATTGCTCCTGTTCAATTTAATCTGTCATAACAGGCCAATGGCACTGAAGTTAAGAGAGTAAAAAAGGGGGAATGCAATTAACTTTTTTAAGAAGAAATGGGATTTTATAGATGCTTTGTCATCATCACATGTCACCATGTTTTCCGCTTCCAATCTTCTACATTCAAGAGCTGACTGTTCACTTGCTGCCTACCATATCAAACCACTTGACAGGTGTCACTATAATGTTTTTGTCACTTTTTGTTTGAAGTTTGCAAATGAAGTGTTCATTATTATCGAGCTATTGTTAGCATTGTATTTATTGCTCTAATTGTCTGGTAAATGTGCAGTAAAACTCCAAGTGTTTTAAGTGATGTCATAGTGATGGGTAGGTTAAGCATGCAAGCATCGTCATGATCACCATACATTAGCTAACCTAAAAATAAACATGGCCCAGTTTTGGTTATAGCATACTTGGGAGAGGGAAGCAGAGAAAGAGGGCAGAGAGAGAGAGATAGACGGAGAGAGAAAGAGAGTGAGAGTGAGAGAGAGACTAGAGTGGGTGTGGAGTAGGAGGCTACATCCCAAAGCAAGCATTGCACTGAGGAGATAAGAGCATTAGAGACAATAGCACACAACAGGAGCCTCTAGGCTCTGAGAAGAGAGGAGAGAGGAAAAGAGAGAGAGAGAGAGAGAGAGAGAGAGAGAGATACATTAGATTGGTAATTTACTGTATTTTCCAATATCTAAGACCCAAATATATATATACTTAAGTGGCTAGAGTGGCTAGAGAGGATAAAACTGTCAGGAGAGGAGAAGAGTGAACCGTGAAAAAAGGCAGGAATGGTGAATTAAGAAAAAAAGGCATGGGTACAGGATCTTGAATAAACAGTGATGGTGTTATGGGTGACTTGTAGAATTTGAAGGAAAGAAATTAAAGAGGGTAGAAGGTTATTTGGAAATAAAAAAGCTCCTAAATTGAATGGCGGGGTGGAATCGGTGTGTATGAATGAAGGTGCGGAAAGGCAGCCATGGTAAAAGCCCTGAAATGTAGTATGGAAGAGCTCCATGGTTTGTATCCATGGCAACGGAGCGGCTCTTCTATGCGGGCTGACTCACCTGTGAGCAGAGGCGGCGGAGGGAATGCTGGTGCCAGCGCAATTTCACAGAGGAGAATCCAGCTCCAGCTCTTTATCTTAATAACCACGGCACGGAGAAACAATAGAAAGTGCCGCTAATCCACAATACCTGCGTAAGCTTCCTCTAATAAGACGCAAACACGTCAATTAGACTTAGACCTGTCAGTCACATCACTGCAGGAGGGAGGGAAAGGGAAGCAACCTTCAAAAACAGGGCAGTCACTTCACACCATCACACTTACAGATTCTCTGTCTGTAGCTCAATCATTTGAACTCAAAAAACGGAACTTTTCGCCTGATGCTCCTCACAGAGGTAGGAGCACATCTGCCACAAGAAACGTAGAGCAAAGGAAGAAGGGACATATAAAAGGACTATTATTAGACAGGCATCCAGTGTGACAAAGTCAGAGAGTGAGGGAGAGTGACAGCTTAAAGGCAATGATACATTTTGTCACACTGAAGATGTTTCTGGCAGGGAATTACTCAAATTATCTGTGATTCCTCCACTGAAAATTTGCAACAAAACACTTTGCCATTTCCTTTCTTACTCTGGAGAGCGAGAGAATGAGGGAGGGAGGAGGAATGTGGAAAAGTCAGCAAGAGTCTGTGCTGCTAATGAAGCTGTAAAGCGCTTTCACTCTGGCTCCCTCTCTTTGGGCATTACGAGCATCTCCTCTTACGCTGCTATGCAAATGAGGCCTACTTTTAGAAATGTTCATTCATACATTTACACACACACACACACACATACACACACACACACTTAGTGCTGTAGTAAGTACAGCCAAAGCAAGACTCAAAGCACTGCAGATTATAAATGTAGACTGCACAAAAACACTACTTGCATCATACTCAAATGCGGATGCACTGGAACGTGGACAGAAAGGAACACAATCAAATGATGAGGCATGCAAAGGGAATACATATCAGTTAGTAAGTAAGTAAGTAAATGTTATTTCTATAGCACTTTTAAACAACCCCAGTTGACCCAGTTATATCAATAATCAATGATGTATGATGTATCCATTAAAAAAGAATAAAAAAAAATAAGAGAAAAGAGAGAAAAACAATGGAAGCAGAAGAACGGAAGATAAAAAAGGTAAAAAAAAAACAAAAAGGAGCAACAGAGAGTAAGAGAGAGAAAGAGAGAAAAATGGAAAGAGCTTTTTTGTTTGTAGTATGTCTCATTCCATATACTGAGAACCGACTAACACTAGCAATAGCACATCTGCTGATATGTATGTATGTGTGTGTGTGTGTGTGTGTGTGTGTGGGTGGGTGGGGGTGTGTGTGTGCATTCCTAGACCTTGACAAAATTCAGCTTCAGTAGAGCATGAACCCTGAAAATTGTGTGTACCTGCCAGGTGATTTTAAACACAAAGCTCCCTAAAGAAATAACCCAGTAACCCAGTATACACTGTAATATTACTACCACACACACTCACAATCTGCACTGAACCATATCTGGAATCACTTAGACTTGTAGATCAATTATGCCATCATCGCTCTTCGCTGAGAGCATAATACTCAGTTTAGAACTAGATCACATCTGTAAACACACTCCTGAACTGAAATCCTATTTCTACATAACTCATATGCATAAATACATGCTCTGCCATAAACAGCAATCATGTCCAAAATGCATAGCCCATAAACCAACTCACAACATTCCTTTACTTCCATACGGTTTTGCACATGAATTACTCTCCTGCTAGAACATGCCACCTACAACACAATATTGTTTCTGCTCTTTGTCGGCTGCACTGTATGCTGTCCTATCCTGTGAAACTATATTATATTGCATTTTTAGCTATTATGCTTTTAAGATCCACATGCTGCACTCCTGTCTGCACTCTTATTTTTCTTTTACATTGCACCATAATCATGCAGGAATGTTCTTGCATTTCACTGTTGTTACACCGGTGCTGTCTCAGTCGCGTAGTTCATCACCTGAGTACTAGGGGTAACTTAACTCTGGATAGGGTAAGTATGTATGTTGCGTGTGCGGGAGTGGTGAGGGGGGATCTGGCAACCCGAGTCTTTGTGTGGACACCGTTACCATGGGTTTACAGGCTGAGGCCGTAGGAGTCAGAGAAAACTCCTAGTTACAGAAAACCAAGTTGAAGCAGTATCCTCTGAGCAAGAATCATTCACAGAGTTCACAGCTTAGAGGATACTGCTTCAACTTGGTTTTCTGTAACTAGGAGTCTTCGCTGACTCCTACGGACTAATTGAGATTGTTTTGCAGACTGAAGCTGGCAAAGCTCGAGTGGAGAAAAGGAATCGTGTCTTCCTAATAAACGTATCTGTTGCAGTTGGTCTCACGCGCTCTGCCCTACGCTGGACAAAGTTGTATCAAATAAAATTACATGCAGAGATGATTTCCGTTGCTGAATGAAAGCTTGTTTTGTTTTGTTTTTTTGGTTTTGCTGAAGCAACATTAAAACTCTGTAGATTCTACTGTGGTCACATCCGTGCGTCTTTCCCTACCCCGGTCTAACAACTATGCACTGTGTGAATGTCTTCTAATAGTTTGAAAAAGCATAATGAACCACTTGACTTCGCTTGACTTGATCCAGCATGTCTTTAAATATCAAAGGCACTGGGGATGATGAGATAGTATTAGTATAGTACAGTGTAGTTATTCCTCCCTTAACACTAGACAGTGGAACATTGTTTTGAGGATCTGATTGCATTCAGCCACAAGAGAAACTGTCCATTTAGTTACTCATATTTGCTACAAGTGGCACAAAATAATGCGACACTAAGCTTCCCTATAATAAGAAATTCTACATATACTATTTGTTGGTTAAATGTGCACCAGATCAAAAGCTTTCTCAATTTGCATGTATGCACCTGTTCCTCCATACTACTTCAATCATAAACTAAAACCAGCAGGAGGTTTAGAAACATCACACTGCCATCATGGACTAATAATCCCAACCAGACTCAAATACACACGGCTTATCATTGCTGTTAGCAAGCAGATCTACATCTGGATGCAGGGCCACATTGGAACCAATCAGTGGAAAAAAGCCAAAGCCTGCCTCAGCCACACCATTTGGAGGACAAATTCTCCACAGGAAAGGTACTCTTTGAAGTCACAACTCTAAATATAGCTCTTATTTCCTCTCTTAGCCATTAAATCACCATTCTGTGAGCACACGCACGCACGCACGCACACACACACGCACGCACACAGGCACACGCACAAACAGTGCCATACTAAGAACACCCAAAAGGGGGGTGCACTACAGATTAAACATGAGTAAATGTCTAAACCGTTTGCAACTTGCAGCCCACACATCTAACCACAAAAGCTTCTGCCACCCACGATTAAATTTAATTAACCTGACTGTTTCAAATGCAAACAAATTTAACACCATCATGAATGCAGCCTATCAAATTTCACTTGCCTGGGTAATCACACAACATAATAAACGCAAATAAACGCAAAACTGACCTTTTTAAGGTCAGTTATCCAGGATGAGTACATTTCATTCAATTGAAAAAAATTCAAATATATTGTACTAAATCATACAAGCACAATCAAATAAAAAAATTCTTAATTCTTGAATTCATTTTGACTTTTATTTCATTTCAGATGGTATGAACCCAAGACTAAACTAACTTTCATTTGGTTTTATACATCCATTCCTGCATTTCAGGCCTGCAACACCATCCAAAAAAGTAAGAACAGAGGCACTTTAGTTCAAGTGATCAAATAATGATGTCATTTCAAACAGGTGATGTCAACAGGTGAGTATATTCATGACTGTAATCAGATGTGAATCTCCATTTCAACGAACATTTGGGAAAATTGCTGAAATGTCAAAAAACCGTGATCCTCAAAGAAAGATTGGAAGGGATTTGCATATGTATCCCTCTACAGAGCATATTATCATTAAACGATTCAAAAAATCTGGAGGAATTTCAGTGCATACAGGGCAAAAGGGCAAGCCTAACCCATGATCTTTGATCCCTCAGGCGGCACTGCATTAAGAACCGTCACTCATCAAAAATAACATGATATATAAACACAGGCAAGTACTACAATACAGATTTACATTCATAAATGAGACTTAAAACTTTATTCTCCATGAAAGAAGCCTTGTGTTAACGATGTCCAGATGCAGTGTCAACTTCTCTGGACTTGGAGGCATCTGGCATGGACCAGAAATAAAGTGTGCTGCAGTCAGACATATCAGTATTCAAGATCTCTTTGGAAGAAACAGACACTGTGCGCTCCATTCGAAAGACAAAAGGAACATCTAGACAGCAACAAGTGCAAAAGCCAGGGGTTGTGTCTGTGCCCTTGGCAAAGGTCATTTATACTTCAGATTACATCTGGTCCAGGAACGTCCATGCATTTTTCAACAAGACCATGCAAAAACACCTTCTGCGCAAATTACAAAGGCATTCCTGCAGAAGATGAGATTTTAAGTACTGGAATGCCCTGCCTGCAGTCCTGACCTGCCCCAATACAGAAACTGCAGAGAATTTTAAAACAAAAAATGTGACGACAACGCCCATGTACTGTTACACACCGTAAGAGGTGTTTGCAGGAAGAATGGGACAAATAACACCAAACGTATTTGTTTAATCTTATTATTATTATTATTATTATTATTATTATTATTATTATTATTATTATTATTATTATTATTATTATTAACATTTCACCATCCCAACTTTTTCTGATTTGGGGTTGCAAATGTGAGTAGCTAGTTGTCATGCAATTTTGCCAGACCAATCAAAAAGCTTAAACCAAATATATTTTATTTTTGCAAAAAATGATCGCAATAAGTTTGTACTTAAAATAAAGTTTTACTGTATACCAATTTTTAAATATAATATAAAAACACAAGGCCCACAAGGGGGCCATGGCCCACATGTTAACGACCACTGTTGTAAGTGTTAGTATTATCACTGGGAGAGTTGCAAGTACAGGGCTGCATTATTGGCCTCACTGTCTCTCTGTGGCCAAGAGGCAGAGTAGCCACCATCACTAACGCCCCAGAACTAATTACAGGGCTCCTCTCTTGATGATGGACAGGTGGAGGGTATCAGGGGATTAGCCAGAACTCTTTAAAACAGGCTCTCCAGTGAGTAGAAAGAGGAGTGGCAGAGACAGTAGGAGAAAGAGAGGGGAGAATTAGACTAGAGAGAGCCCATGGTTTCATTCAGCACATAGTGGTGGTGGTTTTGTTTTGTGATTTTTAAACTGTCAAGTTGTAATAAAGCTCTGTTGTGCACCTGCTCTGTGTGCATCCCAGGGTTTGTTGTAAGCCTGTGGGTGATGACGGTTCCCCGGCCACGCTCACAGTGGGTGGGATGCCCTCTATGTACCCTCATCACTCAGTGTAATGCTACTTGGCATGGATGTTTGTTAGCTGATGTAATAGAACTGGCAGTTTGTGTTGTTGAGCTGTGCAGTGGGGCTGTATTAGCAAAAGATTGCATGTTCCAGTGTAGGGACATGCAAGCCCTCACCCTCCCTGTGTTGGTAGCAGTGTGTGACACAAGTTAAAAAATAACACAATACGTGTTCCAACACATTTGTTTGTAGTATATGCTGAGAGCCTTATGAATCTTGGCATTTCAAATTCCGTGTAACATAACATTTTAACACGTTTTTTGCTTGTCAGAGCATGCTGGTGTCCCGCTAAGAAACGGTCTCTAAGCTGCTGTAAGTCCGCTGTGTGTGTTTGCTGACTGTCATCGGTATGAGTGTGATCTGACGGCACCATGGCCTGGCTGAGAGCCTTCAATCTGCACAGGCAAGGAAATCTGTGTCCTGTCTGGATGTGTCTGCACGCCTCGCTGAGGATTATGTTCGTTCCCTCCCTCCGTCTGACATTTCTCTGACAGAACCTTAGTTTAAGCTGCCTGAATTCTGAGCCTCCCCTGTTTGTGACTTGGAGCTTGTTTGTTCTCTAATGTGTGTACACGTGCACATGCTGAAGGACAACAGTATTACAGTAAAGGAACACTCATCAGGGTTCAGGTGGATGGCAACAACCTCACTCCGAGCTTTTTTCTTTCCCAGCGAATACACAAGCCAATGGCACTTCAATCAAGAGCTTCATTCTTCCAGTTATGGGCATAAGCTGTCAAACAGTCCTTACACAAATACACAAATGCCCACACACACCCACATAAGAATCTTGACTGGTGTGTGGGACGCCTGATTTAATACACAATATTTTTTATATTTTTACATTCCATTCATCAGCCCACAAACACAATTCCTCTTCTGTGGAAGAGTGTGACAAATGATATGGCCAGAAGGACAAAATAGAAAAGAATTATTAGAATAAAGCGGAAGAGGGGGCAGGTATGCAACCCTAGAAGCAAAATATGAGGTAAACATTTCAAATAAATGCGCTGTTGAAGAGAGTGTCTCTTTAAAGCGTCTCATTAAATAAGATATTTTGAGTGTTTTCTAAGGGGGGTGAGCTACTCTTCAGATGCTCTTTAAATAACAGCACTACAATGGGTTCTCTGCACAAATGAATTGAAGAATAATTTTCCATTCCTTTAAGAACTTTTAGTGGAGGGTTCAATTAACTGTAAATGAGATGTGCGAGTAAAAAAAAAAACATTTTAATGTTTATAGGCTTCCGCATAATGTAAAGGTTCTTGAAAAAAACACAATTTTTGGAAATGTATTTATTCTTTAAATGTTTCTTTACACTCACACATCCCACAAGAATAGTTATCTAAGGAACTGCTGAGTGCAAGGTAAAGTATCTAAACCAGGGGTCACTAACCTTTTTGAAACAGAGAGCTTCTTCATGGGTACTGAGTTATACAAAGCGCTACCAGTTTGATACACTGGTACATAGCTTACCTAAACTTATCTAAACGTCATGTATAATGGACATGTTTTAAATGCTTTTCTTTTAATGTTGCGATTGTAAAATATATATAAATGCAAATATGATTAAAAAAGAATAGCAACAGGATAAAATTAAATATTAGACTCTGCTCACTGGTGAATTGTGCTATTTTTTGAACAGGTCCGTGGGCTACTCATATGGTCCTTGGGGGTACCCCTACCCATGTTGGTGACCCCTGATCTAAAACAATTAATGGTCTTCTTTTGTCCTTCTATTACACAAATTAAAGTATCAGAATAAGAAAGCAAAGTATGTGTGTGTGTGTGTGTGCACAGTCCTCACCAGAAGCAGCAGCAGAACCATATCAGCATGGTCACAGGCACAGGCCACATGCAAGGCAGTCCACAGGTCTTCATCCTGCAGATTGACATTCACGCCTTGTTCTATCAGCACCTCTGCAGCAAACACGTTATCATGGCGAGCACACTGCATAGAGAAGATCAGAGCGGGATTATTCTGTTGCAGAAATTCTAATACGTTTACACACATTGTAAATAAATTAAAGTAAAGCACGAAGACTTAACATTATCAGGCCACACAGCCTTTAAATAGGGCAACTGGAATCCACCCAGTCAATTTAAGTTTAGTTTAGCAAATTGTGTTGCTGTCATGTGACATAAATAATGTCAGGACAGTTCACTTGCATTGTGTTGTAACTCTTACTTTCAATGTCGCTGATTTAAGAAATTTGAAATG
>JBBPCW010000002.1:8612011-8622153 GCA_037974425.1 Phenacogrammus interruptus
CTCTTGTGCATAACAACAAATTTAACAGCATACAAAATTCAATACAAGTCTAGTTATCACAGAAAGTAGGTGCACACAAGGTGAATTAGAGAACTAAAGGTTTATTGTGAGGAGCCTTTCTCTATCTATGCTAAAGGACGTTTGTCTTTAGGACTAAATTCTGTTAAAATGTTACCTCTGTGACTGGGGGGTCACAGTGCTCTACCTGACTGTAGATGAAGAAGTAGCCCTCTTCTTTAACCAATATGGCGTCCTGAAGCTCCTCTAGAGCAGAGCCTCGCTTCAGGCCAGTCTGCCATGGGACCCCTGTGTGTGTCTGCAATGCAAACTCTAAGCAGCGCAAACAAGCAGGCAAAGATCATGAGGAAATTGAGAATATCTAAATGTCAGACAAAAGATTAAAAAGATTTAAAAACAAAAAACAAAGCCAAGAGCAGAGTCACATTTAAGACAAGCTGAAGGCTAATATCAGCCTTTTGATGTCATTACCTTCTGTTCATTATTTATTCAGCATGTTTTTTATTCAATTTTCAGACCATGAACAAATGCCAAGTACTGCTTTTGAACATCTCATCATTTAAAACATAGAACAGCATGCAGCCCCATTACCTTTCTGAAAGACTTCCCTCTTGCTGTCTGCCATCATCTGCAAGCAGGGCTGAAATGCTGAACAAGGGCAGAGGAGAAATTTTTTTTTTTTTTTACAAGCCCACAAGTCTGTGGAAAATATGTTACATCTCAGTCATGTAACAATGTGTGCATTTATCATTTATGCACAACTTCAAAACAACGGCAATCAGACACTGTTTATTAGAGAAACTTGCTGACACTTCTATATATAATAGTTCTAATTTAAGTCAAGAATAAACATAAGCTGGGCGATAATGCGATAATGGCACACAGACTACTGATAAGCAACAGCCCACACTTTCTTCTATGCCTACATCTACCAAAAGTTGAAGAAAAACAAAAAATATATAAAAGGTTTCTCCTATTAAAAGTAATGTACAAACTCTCCAGGGCAATAGATATAAACCCTCTGTATGAATTACTGACAGTTGTTTCTGAATTGTTATTAACTGGTAGACTGTCAACTTTGCTGTTAGTTTTACTTTGTCCATTATATATGTCTGTTTTTGCTGAGCCTTGCTGCAAAACAAAGAACATAGAAAAAATGTACTGATGTGATGGATTAAATTCCATGCCAGTATTGAAAGCATCTCCTGGCAAACATGAAGTGAAGCACCATTACCAATGCCGGCCAAACATTTGGGCGTTGCCGTTTTAATCTAAAACGAACATGATGCAGAAAACATACGCTTCATTATGCTCCGCTGCACTTTTGCCTCCAGCGCATGCTGTTTTCTTGAGTTCTTAATCTAGCACTATCTGGCTGTCTGCGTCTTCACACACTGAGTCAGCGTTAAAACCGCATTCTGATGTGCACAGTAAATACAGGAGAGAAAAAATTACTGTAAACTTCTTTGAAGTGCTCATCCCCTCTGAGTTAGACCAGAGACAGAGGAGAAATTGCTAAGGTGTTAGACTAAGTTTTCAGAAGACCCAGCACTGGAAGTCCCCTGCACAACTCAACAAACTCCTTGCCTGACTGACCGGACTCACTTCCCACACTTCGTTTCTTTAAGCAGGGCTGCTCCTGCTGCCTCCCACTGACATCGGCTTGCAGTTCAGAAGGCACCACATCACGAGTCTGCAGGTCCTGTGGGTAGGTCAGATTGAAAAAGACATGATGGGCAACTCATATGACCTACAGAGTGACCCCAAAGAAGGGTCTTTATCACACTGCTGTGTTTTAATCGGAAAGGAGGTGCTTAGCTTATCATGTCATTTCAGATGGTGCAGGACTATTGCTAAATTAATATAGGATTAATTCTCTCTTGTAGACTGATTAATTCTTGGTCTACATGAATCCCAATATAAAAATGCAGACTCACTTAAAACAAAAATTAATAAAGAAATAAAAATAACATGTACAGTGTTGAGACCACTGATGAAATGCGTCTATTCTGTACTGCACATAACACGCATTTGGCCATTACAAATCATACTATTAGTATCATTTTATTTGATTTTTTAAAAAAATATTTCAAAATTACATAATGGTTATGGTTTTCTAGTTCTAGTTATTCTTAACCCCCCTTTTGATTTACTACTGGACATTCAAACTGGCATGGACTGTGTAGATCAAATCCACCTGAAAGTGGATGAAACGGATAAATCTAAAATTCTACTTCAATGACATAGGATTAATGCGTAAATATTATGTATTTATTAAATAATCTAATATATGGATTCATAGTAAATATTGATATTAAAATCTTAAATATTTCTTCTTTTACTTTTTCATTGCTGTACATGGTAACTGTTATTTATTTCCAGGTCTTTAATATGTTCTTAGACTTTTGGAACCCGCTCAAGTGTATACCCACAGCAGCCTTTCCTGTTAAGGACTGCATATTTGTCCTAATTGTCTTTTTTACTATTGTTCCGTACTTATTGTTTGACAGTGTTTTGCTTAGTCTAAGGTATACTTTACTATCTGTATTGATTTTGCACTGTTGATCCTTATGGGCTTGTATTCTGCTGCTGCAGACCAGCGTTTCAGTGGATGTGTGTTTCGTTCCTCTCTTAACACATGACTGTGATAGGAAGACATGGCAGCGTGTCACCTGACCCAACCTCACTGACTGGCATGGCCCTTTTCTTCCACAGGATAACCCTTACCTCAGCTTTCTTCCTGTCTTCCTCCTGCTGCTGACGCTGAGGACCACTCACGCTTTCCTCCGGCGCGCTTCTCTGCTCCTCTCTCCTGCGGCTCACCTCGGTCCTCAGCCCCTCCACCTCAGCCTGCAGGGCCAGCACGTGGTACAGGGACAGGGCTGACAGGGAGGATGAGGTGATGGCAGCCAGGGTCAGAATCACAACTGCCCAAGAGAGCCTCCGGCCCTCAGCTCGAGCTGGACCAGCACTAATCGTGGGCATCCTGCCTTCACAGTCTGAGGAGTTGAGCGTGATTAACTTCTGCTGTGCACAGACAAGATTTCAAAAAGTCAATATTTGCCAAAGCTCATATCATTTATTGTGGTTCTCAGGAAAAGGAAGTCGTCTATATCATGTAAAGCAGAAACCTACCCTCTGCGTTAGGCTGGATGCAAAAGGGAGCTGCACATGAAGATCACAAAATGCTTCTTTGTTTCACGTCCTTTTAATGCACCTCTGGAAATCAGTCCATCTGGATTGGGCAAAAACAATCAAGCACATTAACCACAAAAGGTAATAATCTGCATCCATGTTCAGCCTGCATTTGAAGCATCTGAATGATTTACCTCAGCGTAACGGCCGTGCCTGAGGCACATCCTGCACAAAGTGGGATGGTCGAGCCAAAGCGAATATGCAAAAACATAAACATACCACAGTGGTTGCCCCATTAATAATTTAAGCCTCGTCAGGTTCTTGTGTCCGTTTTAACTCCCTTTATAAAGTGGCTGAACAGGGAACTGTGAGAGCCCTGCCTCTATTTCGGGCAGTTAACCAACAGTGTCTAGCTTCCTGCCAAGTTCTCTACGCCTTTTCTCAGCAGTCCTTTTCAGCTCCACTGTACACAAGAGCACGAGCAAACCATTACAGCACAGAAGTTTCCCATCAGCTCTGCCAGAACACAATCTTCAGTAAATATTTCAATTCTAATCAAGGCACAGAAGAATTTGACTGGAGACCTGCGGAAACATCTGCCCATGATAGAAGTCGTTGTCAAACTTGGCTTAGAATTAATCCAGACAAATCAGGAAGTACATTACACTGACAAAGCAACATTAAAGCAACTCATTTCTGCCAAAAGAAAATGAAACTCTCATCTGATTACAGGAACAACGCGATGGAGGAACAACACGCAAGCCAATCAGAAACGTTATCAGAACCTTCAACTGGATTTCTTTATTGAATAAAGAAAACATTCTTTTTGAATACAAAAAGAAAAATATACTTTTAAAAACTCCAAAGCTAAATACATTAATGGTGTGACTGAAAGTGCAACACTCCAAGTTTGGCAACAGCCTTTCTGCTCATGTTTGGTGTTAAAAATAGAATATTACATAAAAAGGAGCCATAAATAGAAAAAACAGGAAAGTGATTCTGTAAGATGACATAGAAAAACCATTCTTGGTTCTCTAAGGAATGTTTTACTGGCTGGTTCTACAAAGAACCCTGTTTGTAAAGGAATGTATGAGACAGAAGTTCTGTTTAAATTATGAAAAAACCTCCACGCAAGTTAAGTGTTCTTGGAAAAGCTATTCTATTGGTATAGGAACTATAGATGACTTCTACCTTTAAAATGTTTTCCCATACTCACACACCCAATTTCCAAATATGGCTCTTCTATGGCATCACTCAAAAGGACTTCGTGGCACCTTTTTTAAACAGGTAAGGTGGGAGGAAACCTGTAGAAATTTCAGTGCCAGATGTACAACTGTCTCTGTCTTCACTCAACATGTTTTTGGTTTAATATGTACATAAAATTAATATAAACACCTATTTGCTTTGTCTATGATCAATGATCAACGCATTACATTGTAGTTTTTGAAGGACCCTCTATTGTTTGATATAAATTATTTTATTTACATTATTTGATTTGGTACAAACACAAGATCCCATGAAGGGCAACAATTGTTCGAGGGTATTTTAACCATTTATACACACCCAGACACACTCAAACACTCATTTTGGCACGTAACTGTAGTGGGATTTCACACTTGGTTTGGGAAAAAAAAGCAATGATCAGAAAAGCAAAGAATTAGGGAACTTAAGCAATAGTAGAAATGCGTGGACTTCACCAGAGATACCAATAGCTTGTCAGTCCAGTATAACATCCTCTCCCACCATGTTTTAAAGTTACTTAATGATAAAGCAGTAAACATCAAGAAATAAAAGCTTATTTCTCCCAAATGCTGTAGCTATACATCACAAATGGAGGTACTGATGATAATCTTGGTGACATTGCATCTTTCCTATATTTAAAGACATCAAATGCAGCCTATTTATAGCAATCCCAAAATAACATTAAACATAATTTCACACCTCATCTGAAGCTCCCCAGAACATTTCCTCACTGCTAAGTCTGACTCATTCTAGCGGCAACTGTCTTATTCTGTAACAAATGTTGGAAAGTACAGCTTTCCACAATAGACCTTGAGCCTGCACACTGTATTATTGCTGAACAATAACTTTTTTGTTTGGTGGTTGCAAGAGTACATTCAGTAGCAAGCCTTATAAAAAAAAAAAAAGTCACAAAACTCTTCAGTAATACTTTGTAAACGTTTTGTGAAGAATGTGGGTCAAGTTCTCAAATGACAGCTCGGTCCAGTCTATGCAAAGGAGTGGAAAATCACAATATTCACTGATGGTTTTGCTGGCTATGCGAATTAAATGACAGAATATTTGCAAAGCTCAGCGAATGAAGGATATAGAAATGTACAAACTCACTCTAAATATCTATGACTTCTCAACCAGGTTTGTTTACTTTCTTTAAATACTTTTAATGCACAGTGTGAAAAAAACATTACGGTTCATGCTAAACAAACCAACAGGTACAGCATTGTTCCGAGATGGTAGAAATTCTGTTCAATTACAGCTCCTGTTAATGCAAAAGATCTAGTTCATGAGCAAGTTGGAATCATGCATGCAAAAGGCTTTACATAAATACATTAGCAACAGAAGTGTTCTGGACAACTAAATCATCACCTCGACTGGCTAGTAAAATGAATACATACTAGAGCCTGGTTACTTTCTGAGAGCAGCGCAATATTAAAACTGTGAAAACAAAGGGAGGGTGGTCGGTTATGTTTGTCTTTCACTGGGGCCTTTAACTCTAAGCAACTTAAGATTTTTTTGGTGTCACATGTTTACAAGAACTATCAATTAAACACAGTGAAACAGAATAATGGATCTGTGCTCTAACATTTAATAGGAAATGATAGCAAGCAAAGGGTTTCATGCCAGTTTGCAGGAGAGCTCCAAATACCCACAGAGGTCTAAATGCACTGAGCATCTTCTGTCCCAACAGTTAAACAATCACTCCTTTATCATCCAGTACTTCAGGCCTTCAGCTGTGAGGGTTCTCTGAGAAAAAAAACATGGTTTCCTGAGCTAAGTTTCAAGCTCTCAATAAATATACAAAATATGGCATAGGGCAACAAAACCAGCTGTCAAACACATTATAAAGTAGAGGGCCTTCATAATCACAACAGAAAGTGACAACAAAGTTGTTTTTAGTCTTGTTTACCTTTATAAACTACTCTCTGAAGAGATGCCATGCAATAGGCCATAGTTTCTCATCCCTATCCATGGAGGCCCCCTTATATGCTCATTTTAGTGTTTCCATGCTCCCAACACACTTGATCAAACTCGAGATATTAAAAAGCCTTTGCTGGGTGTTGAAGAAAGAAAACAAACTACCAAAACAAACAGTTGGCCCCAGGACCAGAGTTGGGAACTAATGGGCTACGATCTTGAATAATGAGCCCTTAGGATTTTGTGTTTCATACATTCGAAACTGTGAAATGGAAGAAAAATAATTGACAAAATGTTTAACACTCTGCCTTACATTATTATGCAAATATCTTTATTATACACTAGAACTTGCAGGTGGAGGAAACATTTTGTATACCATTGATGGTAAAGCCTTTATATAAAAGAAATCCTGTACAGCAGTGTTTCCTTAACATTGGTCCTGGAGGCCCACTACCACGCACATTTGAGCATTTTCACTGCTCCCAAAATGACCAATCCTACTAAACAGCCTATTAACAACCCCTTACTGAGTTGCAGAAGGTGCGTAAAAGCAGTAAAAAAACAAACAAACAAAAAAAAAAACCCCAAAATGAGCCAGGGAGTGTGCTTCCAGGACCAGGGTAGCTGTACAGTAAGTATGAATGGAGGAAAGTGTAAAAGAAAGCTAAAAGGATATTACATTACAGAAGCAGATTATTCATTCATATTTTAAACAATAGTGGCAAAGGGAAAAGAAAACACCTTTAAAAGGCATTTAAAATGCAACCGGCTCCACTCAAAAACCACACAACTGAATCCTGATGATCAGATCACTGAAAATTAAGTGCTATAGAAACACATTTAGGGAAGAGACAAAAGAACATAAAAAATATTACATTCCATTACAGCAGGTCCACACTGAGTAGTGGGAGCATTCATTGTTCTAGATGATGGTGACACTGGCCGAGCCCTGGGACGTTTCCTCTTGGGCATGGCTTTTCAGCAGCTCCTTCATGAACTGCTCCAGAGCTGCAAAGTAACCCTGGCACTGCCAGGTGTCGTTGTGCGTGCCCTCTGGGAAGATGCCGAGGCGTTTAGTCCGTGCGGGAGACAGCTCATACAGCTGCTTCATCATTACTGGGGGGATGAGCTGGTCCGACAGGCCAGAAATAAAAAGTGATGGCATGCGACACAGAACCACATGTCTATAGGACAGAAACTTGTTCTTGTAGCACCAAAGGGGCAAGTAGCGCATGGGAAAGAAAGAGAAGAGAGTTGCTGCCATATGTGGGATGCTCAGGAAAGTGTTCTCAACCATGATGGCAGCCACACGGTGTGGGTTGACTGATGCCAATCTGATGGCCACTGCTCCCCCCAATGATCGGCCAAACAGTACCATCTTAGTCTTGTCAATATCTGGCCGGGACATGACATAGTCCAGGGTGGCCTCAGCATCCTGATATAGACCCTCTTCACTGGGCTCACCATCACTCTTCCCATAACCTCGGTAGTCCACCAAGACCACGTTGGCCTTTAGGTTAACAAGCATGAGCAGCGCATTTGGCACTCGGTGGCCAATGTTCCCAGCGTTACCATGAAAATACAAAATAGTAGGGGCTGAAGTAGGATTTTCACCAGTGTAGCGAAGCAAAATGAGGTTGAGCCGCACGCCATCCTTGGTGCGTATGTAGACATTCTCATGTGGAATTCCTGTCGGCATCGGAACATACAGCCTTGAGGATGAAGGCTGGTCAGGGAAGTAAAGCAGCACATCCTGGAACTTGTACAGGATTCCAGCCACAGAGGCCAGGATGAGACCCAGCAGCAAGAGACCTCCATACAGGTGAAAGGTGAGTATGAGGGCCAGCAGCGAGATGCGACATGCTCCCCAAGACCATGAGCCCACAGTCACCATACATCGCTCCAGGGCTCCCCACAACCGCCATGACTTCTCCATGACACCCAGGCTGACAAGAGAAACTCCAATCTCACACTACTGGTAATCTGGAGACAAATAAGAATGACAGGAAAAAAACAATAAAGAATGTCAAAAACATAAAGGAAGATAATTAAATAGACAAAATGCTTATTGGCAAAAATGTCAGTCCAAACAAGTGCCAGAACGGTTTTAGATATGGCATTTACACTGGATACAGTAGTAGCACAGAAGTTTAAAAGTGTCCACCTTCACCCACAGAGGCCATTCTGACTTTAAGCAATTTAAATTATGACATTCCCCACTCCCTGCCCACACAGAGAACTTGATGGACTCGTGTTAAGCTACAGGGGACAAACACACGGCTGACAAAGCTTGCCAGAAATGCATGGCACACCTATTTTGGGACTGTTATAACATGTATCTCTTCTCTAAATAGACCGGCTTGGACACTATTAAACGACTGCTGTATCTAGCTTGCAGATAAAAATGGTTTAAAACTCAGTACCTGGGTTACACCTCTGGCTACGCTGTCTCTCTCAGAGTCGATGTGGCAGTGGATTGGCATCAAACTGGAAAAGGGCAAGAGGAAATTGCGGTAGTGGAGCAATAATGTTGTTAGCCCGTTAGCTGAGGAGTGTGAGCTCGTTGTCTGCCTGACTCTGGGTGTGTTAAAGTGTGGTTGGCTCAGGTGGACTTCTCTCTGCTCCTACTGTCATGCTAGCCTGGAGCCTGGAGCCCAGAGCTAGCTAGCCAGCCTGCTGCTAGCCAAAACAGAACCGGCCCTTTACACACAGACAGGCGCACCCAGCACAAAGCACCACACCTACAGACACTCACACTTATTCTTCAGCGGCACATCTTCCCACACCTTCAGAAAGGGTCTTCATTCGAGCTCAGACCAGTCGTCCACAGCCATCCCGCTAAAGGCTAGCTTACAGCTTCCACTCTCTCTCTGCGTCACCGCCTAACCACTCCGGGCGGGAACCGCGGAACCTCCGAGAAACCGAGACCTGCCCGGATTACAAACCTGTCCCCTCAATGTAGCCGTGTTTTACTTTTAACTCAAAGTTTTTAGCATTATATTATATAAGTTTTTGTTTTTAACAAGACTTTGGTTTATATATAAACAACTTTTTAGTTTCTAACAGAGTTTTTATTGACAAACCTGTGGTCTGTATAAACCACTTCTTTAGCTTCTAACTGAAAGTTTGTATCATAAACAAATCTGCCCTCCTGTGCTCTTTATGTAACCACCATCTTATTCTATTTTATTCCATTTTAATTTATATTCTGTCTGTAGAGCACACTGAATGACCTTTTGTGTATGATGTGCTGTTTAAATAAACGTGAACTTGAACCATGTTTAGCTTCTATCCCAAAGTTTGTTCTCATCTTATATTCAGTTTAAAAGAAAAAAAAAGAAAGAAAACGAGTCAAACCAAACATTTAAGGATGGTATCGTTGACGTTTTCACAGGTACATCTGAAAGTATTAGAATGTCAGATTGTAATTTTTAGTTAGTACATGCTGAAATGTAACGCTCAATGGGTAAATTGTTAATAAAAAATGTTTGTACTTAGTACCATCATGCACTTTATGTCCTTAGGGTTGCCAATTTTCATGAATTGGTCTTAACGTTTAAGGACTAAAGGAACAGTTAGGTACTGCTATTGTAATAATAAAATCCTTGTAGATTAATATTTCAAAATTATGGAAAATCAGAGGAAAACATATTAGTGTTTGAAAAGCTTATAGTAACAAAAGAGCCCTCATGAAGCAATGTGGTTCTCACCACCACTGTCCGTCTAACCAAAAGACCAGAACACACTGGGAAAAAAATGAATACTAAAAGTGAAAAAAACTACTAAAAAACATTTAGATGATTATATATTGCACATATATATTCAAGTACATCTAA
>JBBPCW010000002.1:8791659-8804115 GCA_037974425.1 Phenacogrammus interruptus
TCTCTCTCTCTCTCTCTCTCTCTCTCTCTCTCTCTCTCTCTCTCTCTCTCTCTCACACACACACACACACACACATTACACCCAAAAGCCAGTTAAAATGAAACATTGACGTCATCTGTCCAGTGAAAATGAATGTTTCTGATTGGAAGGGCAAGAGTCAAGAATGCAGTTTAGAAAGGCTGGTGTGTGTGAGCTGACCCATTAACGGCCCGGGTGTCTATTCAGTCAAGCTACTAGGTTTGTGGTTTATTATTTATTCCTCCTCCCCCTTCCTTGATAAATATCTGCTGTGTGTTATTGTATTCAGGGCACTGGAATTCTGTTTCTTTTCTGTTGGAAGCTCATCTTACAGTAAACACTATCAGTTAGTTGACTTGGTCTCAATCAGAATACCAAACTACTGATCATGGAGGAAACTGCTTACAAGTACACAGTTACACAGAGACAACAATATAAAATAAAAGTCAAATAAAACAGTAATATTTTTGAAAGAATTCTGTGTATAATACACTATGATGTATAAGTATGGCCTATTTGGCAATATACTTGCCTCTGGACCAAGAGGTCCTGGGTTCGAGTCCCACCTTCAGCATACCACCACTGAGCAAGACCCTTTGGAAGTCACTTTGGATAAAAGCGTCTGATAAATGCTGCTAAAAATTTGTCTTATGTAAACACACCACAGCACACAGTGTGAACAGGACAATATTGTTTTCTGCATTTAAACAGTTCACTCGAGAAGTGGCCAGTGTTGCAGTACCTGGGGAGTAGTGTGTGGGGACGGTACCTTGCTCAAGCACACCTCAGTGGTGCCACTGGCAGTCCTGGAATTCAAACCCACAACCTACCGAACACAGTGGCAACTTCCTAACCATCAGGCCACCATATGCATTAAATGATGGGATATAAATACTATAGGTAGGAGAGCAGAGTGGTAACAAAAAGTGTAAAATGCAAAAGACTAATGAAGCAAGGCTGATACTTTAAGTGCATATTTACAACATAATAGTGGATCTGAAACAGTCTATCTGTAACTGCATTTACGGTATTATTATTTAAATAACTGTTGAAGCAGCCTATGCATTTTTGCAAACACTGTTAATACACATCACTACCAGTAGGTGTCCCTGGGCAAGACTTCTAACACTGCATTTGGCTATTTTGCAACATGATTCAGCTGTAAGTCAATCTGCCAAAGACATGTTACTGTAAAAACTATATTCAGGATCTCTGCTAATATAAAATAAAGCTTTCAACATGAACCCCTGATAAGACAAACTATGACCCTGCCACATTTACGAATTTAACACAAAAGTAAATCCAGAAAGTTTCATAAACCGACCGATGTATCATATGCTTTTTATGTGCACAAAAACTTTATTCTATGATCTATGATATTATGATGTAATAGTACCTCTCAGTGATAAGTGCTTTATAGCACAGTCAATTTATAATTATTATTATGATGATGATGATGATGATGATGATTAAGAAGAGGAAGAAGAAATCATTGCTAATATCATTATTAACATTTCTTATTTTTATTTTTTAATTATGTACTTTAGGGACTGTTGTTTAAAGCAGAATCTATTTACAAATGTATCGTATTTTGCTGTGAACTACACTTCGCAGTAAGTAATGGCCACCTCTTAATTGTTCATCAATGCACCTGATATTCCTTCTTATGTGGATCAGTTCTGACCAAGTGCAGAGGAGGTGCATGCAGTTATTTGTGTTTTATTAGATATTATGGTTGTTTTTCACACAAACCAATATTAACCTCAGTAAAATAGTTACTGTAACATATAATAACTGTAGACTAGTTCTTCCAGACAAATTAAATATAAACCAGTTTGTTTTCTTTTCTCTATTTTTTGGAATGATTCTGGAAGCATGGTTGTCAGTGTGTAAGAAGGAGAATTAACCCTTCTGTTAACACTATTAAACCTAACATGTTAGGAACACATTAAGAATGTATCAGTATATGGAACTGGAGCTTTATGTGAGCTAGTCTGTTTTCTATCGCTGTATTGTGGTGCTGCGGGTCTGTGTTGAGGGTGCACAGCTAATTTGCATACTCAAGAGCCCCCAAGACTCCTGTAGCGTTTGTTTCGCTGTTTGTTCTTAAGAGAAGAATGCGTTAATTGTAGTTTGTGCCAGTGTGAGACTTCCTGTTACGTTTTTTTGGGTTTATTAATGTTTACCATCAGTGGGAGATTGACAGGGTTTGTTAACCCCCCACTGGTTTCCCTAAAGATGGAATATTTCTGCTAGCCACTGAGCAGAGAGGGCTACAAAGTATAATTAGGAGATATAATTTCTGTAAGATGATGCTCCTTTGTCACATGTGCTTTTTACTGAATTCCCAGGAAAAGACTTATGTTGCTTTGTCGCTAATTGAAGAGAACACAAGTCGGATCAGTGAGAACTAATTACTGATTATGTTAGAATTGGGGTTAACTAGTACAGCAGTATCACTATTGCTTCACACCTACGTCAAATGTTCCATTAGCGATAATGTTAATCTAAATGTTCGATTTCTATTCCAGCCAACATTTGAGCCATTAGCTGAAACAAAGGAATTTCATTTTGACTGTAAATCACTCTTTTATATTACTTTAATCACTATGACTTTTTATTATGTGAATGTGGGAACCCGGGGTAAATAGGTCCCAAGCGTATTATTTATTTTGGTTTTAATTAGGTTTACTAAAGGAACCACAAACACCTTTATTGACAGTCTACATGTTAAGGTTCTTATCACATATCATATGGTTTCTCCCTGGTTTGAATCCCCACCCAGCACAGAGTGTTCAAAGCAAAAGTTTCTAGTATACACCAGAACACCCTGTAATACAGCAAGTAGATAGTTTCACTGCACACATATATATATGTTTTTGCCATACAGAAACATACACAGACATAAACATACAAATAACTAAACCCAACTAAACAGTCAATAATGTGAGGAAGGGCAATATTAAAAAAAGAGAAAGAATACTAGAGGAAAACATCTTATTGGTTACCTGGCCTTGCTGCCATTACAAGGCCCAACTCTAACCAAAATAAATAAACAAACAAACAAATGAAAATAGAACTCAACCCCCTCTGGCAGCGCCCAATTGTCCCTCGTGCTTGAAATGAGCCCAGCCAATAGATTGACAGAAGGGCAGGGCCAACAACGACCCGCATGCTCTCTGGTGATGCTAGACCCAAAATAACAGAAAAAAAGGAAAAAAACACACACATACCCACAGACACGGGAAAGCAGCAGGCAGCCAGGAGCCGGGGAGCAGCTACAGTGTGTGGGGACGGTACCTTGCTCAGGGTACCTCAGTGGTGCCTCTTTGAACCCACAACATTCTGATCAGAGGGCAAACTCCCTAACCACTAGGTCACCATCTGCTCCAATATATATAAATATAAAACATAAATGAAACACATAGGCATTACCTAATACCTAAATCCACCAAATTAAAGTGCAAGACCAAACTAGCCAGTCAAATAGCAGCATTCAATGAGTGAAATGTTCCAATATCTAATCAGAGGTGAGGATTAAATTATCAGGTTTTCCCCATGAAAACAGATGAATAGAAGAATAAGACAGGACTGTGATTTTGTGGATTTTCTCAGAAACACACCGTAGGTCTGCAAGAAAAAGCAGTAATTAAAAATGATAATTTATGAAACATCATGTTCAGACTCTGGCTATACTTGCAGAAGCTGCAATTTGTTCCACAGTGAGGCTTTGTGCTGAAATATAGTGTTATGACCATCTTCTGGTATAGCAACAATGCAGCGCACAGCTTGTGACGTCGTTTGCATCATGTATACCCTCACCATTCTTCGGCCTAAAGGTGTGTCGCTCCTCCAAGGTTACTGCAGCACATTCAGAACCTTGCTCAATAATTAATGGGTATTGAAAAGGCAGCCCACTGAAGCGTGTTATTGCTTTGGAGTGTGCAGAATGTGTGTGTATGTGTGTGTTAGGAGCATTCATCAGTGCACAGGGTAAGAATCCAGGGATCATTCTTTTCAAATGATTCTGCTGAAAGAGTTCCTATGATTTGAGAATAACATCTTATGGTTATGTCATAATATGTCAGGGTCACAGTAATCATACTTCTGATGTCACATTTATTAAAGTGTCTTTTAGCATGTGCTTTGTGCTGGGAGAGCTGTCAAGAGACGTTTAGATATCTATGAAAGTATTAAGGAGCCTGTATCATGGGAAAAAAACATTTGCAGTACTTTTTTTAAATAAAAGTTTATTAGTTCACTAAAAGTTTATTATAGAAACATTGTGAATGTTTGATGGTGCTATTCAGTCAACTGTTTATATAGTCTACAATTAGTTCAGGCTCTGTTTGGTCCAAAAAGTCACATAAATGCT
Organism: Phenacogrammus interruptus; assembly: GCA_037974425.1. Classification (NCBI taxonomy): domain Eukaryota; kingdom Metazoa; phylum Chordata; class Actinopteri; order Characiformes; family Alestidae; genus Phenacogrammus; species Phenacogrammus interruptus. The sequence goes on from JBBPCW010000002.1 coordinate 8,796,053, forward strand.
ATAAGTGGAAACCTGAAAGGGGCGTTGTTAATCTCCACAACAACACGGAAACTGTTATAGTAAGCCAATCCATGCACTCCAAAAAAAAAACCTAAAAATGTCTATTTTATAGTGTAAACTCTAAATATGCCCCAAATATGCTCCCAGGACACTTTAATTTTATTTTAAACTCAGTTTAACAAAAATATGTAAACATAAACCCCTACTGTTCCGTACAGTTTACACTGAACTCCTGCAGTGCTAGAATGTAAATACAGGGGTGTTTTCATTGGTATAGTCTTTCCATTTGTATAAGCAGGCAAACACTGTAATAATTTAATGTATTTTTTATTAATAAAAAAATTCCAAAAATTTGCTGTGGTTTTTGCCAAAACTGTTAGTTCTAAGAAAAAAATACTGAATTTGTAACACTTTAATTTAATCTTCAATTCAGTTTAAAGTGTTCTGGGAGCATATTTGGGGCTGTATTTAGGGTTTACACTATAACATTTTTTAGGCATTTATATATTTATGTATGTACTGTATATACATATATATAAATCAAAGATACAGAAGACTGTGAGCAACAGGAGTCTGGAGTCTGTGGCTAGGAGTCTAATAAGGCATAATTGTCTCAGGTGGTAGATGGCCCTCCTTTTCCATCCAGCCCGATGCTAGCCAGCATGTAACAGATGTAACTGATGTAACAGAACTGACAGTTACTGTTCTGCCCCAAGTACACTGAGCATGGACATTTCCCAGTGGTAGTTTTAAACTTATATAAGGCCCAAAATTGTACCTTTGAGGTCACACTAAATTTTTTGTACTCTGAGGAACTTTGAGGTACCTGCACAGTACCCCCTTTCGGAGAGAATAATGTTGAAAAACCATTTTCCTTCTCAGCCTCAGTAGCTTTCTCACCTTTGCTCAAATCCTTTGACTAAAGTTTATGATTGCTGTGGTTTACAAAGTTGTTCATAGTTATCCATGGCAGCACTGCGAGGAGGCTTCCAGCCACGAGATATGGTTAAATAACTCACTCTTTATGTCAACCTTTGGTCTGTCAAAGTCCGTTACATACCTACACGCAGCTTGATAACACCTTTGCAAGGAGAGAAGAACCTCCTTCAGGCACGGACTCGAACAGGTGAGTGGCATCTACCTGTCCTGTACATTAGCACCTCGATTTGAAATTTAACATATAAATCAAAAAAGGTAAATGTTTTTATATCACATCAAGTAATACTTGCATAAGTTTTCATAAATAAACAGTGAATTCATATCCATCCTCACAAGCTTTTGAACTAAACTCTATCTATTCCATTTTTAAATGACCTTTTATTATTACGCTTTACTGTGTGCTATTAAAATGTAATAATGCTTTACATTTTTACTTTATTAATACTCATCTCGTAGTCTAATCTGGTGTTAAGGAACTCAGTATTAAGAAGGCATTGCAATATGTATTCAGCAGCGATATGCATCTGTGAAGCTGTTAGTGCTGTAAGTTGCTGTCTATTAACAACAAATTAGACAATTAGAAAATTTAAAAATGTATACAAAATAACTGATCATTGTAATTGATCAGTGATCAGTTATCGATTGACTATATAACTATGTTGTCTGAGGAAAGCATGGCTCATAAACAGTTACAAAGACCTTTGGGTGATTTCTTGACTGGGGTCTCACTGATGTCACATTTACAAACATGAATTAAAAACATTTTAAACATAAGTACATTTTTCATCACAACATGTGCATTTTCAAATAACTATGAAAACATATAAAATCTGCAGCACTTACACATCAGTATTTTACCTGTTTTACCTACCTCAGCTTTGTTACCTGAATGTACTCACTCCTATTGAATACACAAAATCATGGAATCACATATTTAGCAAGAATCTGGATTGTGCATATTTTTCTGTAATAAGTATATATACATATATTGCTAAAAGAATGTAAATCACCAAATATACTTTGTGATAAATACTGGAAATTAATTGTTATTATATTTTTGAGAAGCAAATGGCAGGGGATGGAAACACCATAAAACTAGTGTCTTTTTTATGTAATAGCTATGTGTTGGGCAGTGTTTAAACTGGATGCCTTTTTCAAACATAGCAACTACCAATAAAATGCAAGACTGGTTTTGTAATTTGCAGTCTAGGATTCTACATTTATTAATACTTATTTGTTTCTTCCATTCCTCATCTTTCTTTTTATTCACACTTGGCAAAGATGGTTATTGACACTTTTATTGCGGAGGCAAAGTGCACTCATTTGAGCAAGGAGCACACTTCGTCATAGTACCTCCAGTTTAACAATTAACGATCGAAGGACCAGATCACATTTTGTGAATGTCAGCATATCCTCTTATTAAACCTCCAGGGCGGCGAATTTATGGCTCTAGATAATGGCTATGATTTGTGCATTCTCTATCCACAGTCCTCTTGCGTATTCAAAATAAAGCAAGATAATCTCCTTGTATCTTCATTCTTTATTGCTCCAATCTGATGCTCTACCATTCTTTAACAAAAAGGGAATGGCTTCACAATATTAAAAGTATCTGTAATGCAGGCTAATGAAAACTGAGATAGGAATTTATCATCTCTGAAGAGATCTTTTTGTTTTCTGGAGATCTCACAAGCTTCTACGGCATTTACCCATGTTTACATTTTTGTATTTTTTTTTACTGTTTTAAATGAGATTTAATTGGTGATGTAAGAATTCCTTTCACCACACCCCAGTGAAAAACACTGGACAGCTTTACAACAGCCATAAAAGTCATAACATAATTTGGCAGTTATGGAACGATGAGTGGTGGTGATAATTTATGATAAGATTATCACCATGGCCACCGCTATCCTCCCATAGGTAGTATAGCATAGCAAAAGCATTAACTCAAGTTAAAAATAAAGCTTGCTTTGTTAAATGACTAAATAAATGCATGTATTTTCCCCTTTAGAAAAGATGGCTGGGCCTAAACCTCGTGTGATTGCCCTCACCAAGCGGGAGGGACAGAGCTACGGCTTCTTCCTGAGGGTCGAGCTAGATGAGGAGGGCCATCTGATTCGGGCCTTGGAGATGGGTGGTCCTGCTGAACTGGCAGGTCTCAAAGATGGAGATCGCATCATCAGGGTCAATGGAACTTTTGTGGACAGCATGGAGCACAGTCAGGTATAAAGCTGAGTATAAAACTATAAACAAGGCATTTAACAGTGAATTGTTTCAGATTAAAGTTACAATCATTGACTATTGTGCAGGTTAATGACAGGTCAGAGGAATGATTGCTATCACTCATCATCAAAGAGTTCAGAATTGCATCATTTTTTAGTTTAAACCTTCACACGTGCTTCAGTGGAATCTAACACTTGTATTGCTTTGTGCACTTGGAACAGGTTGCTGATCTAGTGAGGAAAAGTGGAATGACTGTCACATTTCATGTCCTTGGGGAGGAAGCATATAAGCAGGCCAAACTCAGTGGGATAAACCTTGCAGACCCCCAGTCCCACACTGTTCAGGTCCTGCCCTCCATGAACGGAGTGTCTTCCCCGAGCCCTAAACTCAGGCTCTGCTTTCTGCAGAAGTCCAGCGCTGGTTATGGCTTCTCTGTAAAATCCACTAAGGGTAAGAAATGTGAATTTTTTATGTTTTGAAACTGGCTCAGTCGTGTGTGATTTACAGATGCTAAGGCTTGTACCGTGTTTCTAGGTGAAAAGGGAACCTACATGATGCATGTAGTCCCTGGAGGGGTTGCTGATATGGCAGGGGTTAGGGAGAATGATCGCGTTGTGGAAATTAATGGAGAAAATGTCAATGATGCCACACATGACCAAGTTGTGGGAAAGGCAAGTTGAGCTTTAAAACTGTTGCCATTAAATTCTAGGCTGTTTTCTTCTTGAAAGGGCTTATATCCTTCTGCTTGCTAGGTCAAGACTTCTGGAGACCGTGTGATGTTCTTATTGGTGGATGTGGACACAGACAAATACTACAAGAGCAAGCGCATCACATTGGGAACTGAGCTAGCCACAGTGAAGCACCTCCCACACAAGCCCCGCATCGCTGAAATGACCAAGGATGCCAATGGTTACGGCTACGTACTTAAAGAAGACCCTAAAATACCAGGTAAGACTGATGACTGTTCTCAAAAAGTGGCGTGAAGGAATGTTTTGGTGAAAAGTTACTCATGTATTTGTACAAGTGATGCATCAAAGTGCAATTTAATTTAATCTATAGTATGTTCCGATTACAGAATGTACATACCCACAGCACACCTTGTTAATTAGCTCTCACTTTATACATCAAGGTTATGTAACCAGATATAGAAGTGTGAGGCTTTTCCTTGCAAATGCATAACATGGCCTAGTGGGAAGTTAGTTAGTTGCCCCTGTGATCAAAATGTTGTGGGTTTGAATCCCTGGGCTGTCAATGGCACTACTGAAGTACCCTTGAGCAAGGTATCATCCCTACACACTGGCTACTCAGTGCTTTACTGGGGTTAAATGTAGAGAAAGAATTTCCATTGTTTCCACTGTGTGCTGTGGTGTGCTGTCCTCATAGGTGACTATAATGGACCACTTCACTTTACTATTACAGCTGCACCTGTAAGGCAGTAACCTCTAACTGTATGCTCTAAATAGGTTCTTTAAATCTATACAAATCATTGTCCAGGCCATTATGTGGGAGAAATTGACCGTGGTAGCCCCGCAGAGAGAGCAGGGTTGAAGCCGATGGACCGTATAGTGGCAGTGGAGGGAGAACTGGTGGATGACTGCACACACGAAGAGCTGGTGAACAAAATCCGACAGCTCGGGAACAGATGCTGCCTCCTGCTGGTTGATCCTGAAACAGACAAACTCTACAAGATGGTGCGTTGAGATGCTTCTCCAGTGGAACATATTTTAGACACAATTACTCTACAACACTTGACCTTATTTTTTGTCTTCTTTCATGCTAAAAGATAAGATATTGGCTGAAAGATTTAGGACAGGTTGAACATCAGCCTTCACGTCAGTCTATTTTTGGACTAAAGTGCAATAGAATTTAACATATATAGTTTATTAAATATAGTTTATTGTAGATGAAGGCTCAGGTATGGGAAGCGGGCTATTACATGCTTAAATTATGTGACATCTTGATGCCCTTTTACAGGGTGGTGCTTCTCCTTTACTTTATTGGGAGGAAATGAGGAGTTCCCTGCCTAAGGCAAGTCAACCTGAACCCATTCCAGCCCCAACTCCAGTCCCAGCTGCAGCCCCAGCTCCAGCCCCACCATCTACACCAGTCCTAGCACCACTGCCAGTCCCAGCTGTACCAGCTCTTACTGAGAAATCCTACAAACCCAAACTGTGCCGCCTGGAAAAGACTGCTGCTGGATTTGGCTTCCACCTCAATGGAATTCAAGGAGTCAATGGACAATATATTAAAGAGGTAGGGATGACTTGAGAGGAATATGTGTATATATATATATATATATATATAATGAGTATTTGAACACCCTGCAATTTTGCAAGTTCTCCCTCTTAGAAATAATGGAGGGGTATGAAATTCAACATCATCAGTTTTCATGTTCCTGAACTATTTTGCCAGTGTGATAGAGGGCACTATTATGCTAAAAGAGGCTACTGGCAGTTAATACTGTTGCCATGAAGAGGTGTACTTGGCCTGCAACACTGGTACATTACATAGCAACTTTCACAAGAATGGCAGGTCCCAAGGTTACACAGTAGATTGCTGCCCAGAGCATCACACTGCATCCAATGACTTGCCTTCTTCTCAAACTGGTGCATCATTCTGCAGTGAAACAAAACACATCCGGCCATTCACATGATGTAAAATAAATTGCTTAATTGGACCAGATGTCTTTCTTCCATTTTCTATGGTCCAGTTCTGATGCTCATGTGCCCAATGTTGGTTGCCCCTGTGATCAAGAATGTTGTGGGTTTGAATCCCAGGACTTCTAGCACCACTGAGGCACCCTTGAGCAAGGTTCTGTCCCCACACACAGCACCCCTTGTTGGTGGGTTAAACGCACAGAGAGAATTTCATATTGTTCACACATTACTTCACTTTATATATATATATATATATATATATATGTATATAGAGTATCTCAAGCGTACGCTATGTTGGCAGGTGGTCAAAGGTGGAGCAGCAGACAGAGCTGGACTGGAAGATGAAGACATTGTGGTCGAGGTCAATGGCGTAAACGTGGAAAAGAACCAGCATGAGGAAGTTGTGAAAATGATCCGTAGCAGCGGCGACACACTGGTCCTCCTAGTGGCTGAGAAAGCAACCTATGAATACCTGAAATCCAAAGGGGTTGCCATCACCCCACAGCTGTTGGCTACAGAGCAAACCCCAGAGCCCTGTGCTCCTGCCATCGCACAAGAGGAACCAATTAAAAGATCTGTGACCCCACCAGTTCAGGCCCGTGCAAGGGTTAGTTCCATTTAACAAATGTTACTGATAAATATCATCTCAATTAATTTCATCTTAAAAAACATTTGAAATGTTTATTCTCTCATTTAACTATGATCTCTTTTTCATTTTAGACACCCTCTGTATCATCTACATCCTCAACTGGGAGTGACGATGTGAGGCTTTGAGAAGGTCACGGCAACCCCCTAACCCCCCCCCCCCAACCGCCCCGATGTATTCTACTGATATTTATGTCATTAATATATACAATTCCATTAAAATGCCTTTAAAGTGGAAAAGTATTACCCTGTTTAAACAGACCCTTTCTTGAATGGAAAGTGATCTGGCATTCAGTCCCCTTCCTAAACTAGGACTACACTTAAAGTTGATGAAAAAGCACAGCATCAGTTTAAAATATTTATTCAAGTATCAGATGATCTCCATGTATTTCATAAAATTATGAACGATGACATAACTGGCATATTGAGATGGGACAGTCAGCAACTTATAAAGCACACAAGATGGACTTTTCCAAGCAGTTTCATTTTTCTGTAATACAGAATCCTCCTTTCCTGTAAAGGTGGCAGTTTGTAATTAGGGCTGTGATTTTATAAAACATTCGAATGCCAATCAGGACCTCTTTACATGGGTAATGGGTTATGATTTGTACCCTTTTGCATTTCTGTTTTACTTTTCAGTTGAGTCTTTAATACATACAAATGCATATTTTGTTGACAAAGGCTTCGAGACTGGCTGACTAATGAACAGGAGGGCATGGTCTGTGTTCACAGAATACAATAACCCAACCAGTAAATAAAATCTGAAAGCTCAATCGCAGTCGGTAATTTCTGTATTTTTTCTGAGCACTGCATTTTTTTGTTTCTATGGCCATGTCATTTAAAAAAAATCATCTACAGTAACCTGTATTTGAATACTAGCCATTGGTAAAATAAGAATTATGTTACTTTATTAAATGTTTAACAAAGTATTTGTTTCAGAGAAAAACACTCTTAGGGTGACATCCCACAGATGGTAAACTCTTCATGCTGAGAGCCTGAAGGAATTCCAATGAGACTGCACAGAGGACAGCATATTTTAACTTGGCATAAAATACTGTGCTAACAAATGAGCAGTCTATTGCCAGGTCAATAGTAGTAAAAATCATAACTGATAACATGTTGATAGCAATGCTTCCTGTTGTGCCTGGTCCAGTGAAAAATGACAAAATAATCTTCAAAAAAATAAAGTTATCAACAATTATTCAAACGTTTAAAGCCTCTGGGCCCCGCAGTCTTTAGGCCCTTCCTGATTCAGGAAGTTGAGTCGCAGTAGAAGGCCCCTCAGTAAACATAAGTGGGACATGAATGAGGGTCACAAAGTCATGTGCTTCTCAGGTGCCTGCTTGTGTGCCAGGTAGAGAAAGAGGATGCTGGAGAGGGCGCTTACAAGGAAGATCACGTCAAACCAGCGATGGTAAAAGTTAAACTGTAGCTCGCCTAGTACCTCCGTGACAATGGTGCGGTACTCCAGAGGCATGCTCATTCGCATGAGCAACACAGACGACACAAAATACATCCCCTAGTGAGAGAGGGGGGGGGGGGGGGGGGGAGAGGGGGAGAGAGAGAGAGAGAGAGAAATTTTACCTTGTGCTCTCTCGCACC
>JBBPCW010000002.1:8824375-8839660 GCA_037974425.1 Phenacogrammus interruptus
CGTCCCACACACTGCTCCCCGGGCGCCGTGTTCATGACTGCCCCCTGCTTCACTTGGTGAATGGGTTAAATGCAGAGGGTGAATTTCGTGCTGTTCACACTCTGTGCAGTGGTGTGTTCACGTATGACTGAATGATCACTTTCACTATTAAGACTGAAGGGACATTTCAGAAAAATAAGCCATTGTCAGCTCTGAAAAGTAGGCTTTCCTAAGCACTGACCATAGTTTTATTTGGAAACGTATTATTCTGTATTTTTTAATTCAAGCTCATTACTGTGTATGTATTTTTTGATGGAAGTTTCCCACAAAGGAGGAGGCGGCGCTGTGTTCACACGTGTAGACACTTACGATATGGACCCCCTACCTCAGAATTGATTGGGTGTGTTGCCTTGTGAAATGCGCAGGCAGTATTAGCTCCATTGTGCTGCTGTGATCACTGTGCTCATTTTAAAGTTATGTCAGTGAATATAGAACAGAACAAGGAAAGTTGATCACATAATCGGATTTTATGGACACTGTTTGCTTCCAGTTAAGTTACACATTGGTAACAAAATACTACCACTGACCTTTCAAAGCTTTAAATAGGCTTGTCCCCACAGCAACACCTGCCAGTCATGCTTTGATTAGAAGGTGCAGGATCTGCTTGAACCCCTAGGCTGTGAAAATATAAACGTGGAGCTTCATCCCCCAGGAAACTGCCATTTGACGGACTTTTTGAGGCTTGCTTTCCCTCTTAGGACCAGCAAAATTTGCATACCTTGTGCTGTATCTGCTATGCATGAGCAAGGCAAAGGAAAGAAAGACTGATCAATTAATAATATCTTGGACAGTATGCCATTGATGTCATGCTTTTGCTTAAGGCACCTGCAGAATGTGAGATTAGGTTTATTGCTAGCCACACCATGGATCTGATAAACTTAAAATATCAAGTTTGATGTCTGTAGACTCTACTGAATTGCAGACACAAGTCAATATCATTCATCAACACTGTTTTCCCCCTGAGGGATTGCCACCTTATCGTGGTCAGGGGGTTTGTGTGCCTCAGTGACCCTAAGAGCTACACCAGCAGAAGCTTAGCCTTCACGTGAGACACCTAGGTTGGACAGATCTTAGGGTAGAGGCCTGACATAGTGCAATCGAAATACATGACTAAAACAGCTATCGAGTACACCCCCACCCCACCCCTTTCCCACCTCCGTTGCCACCTTGTGCCCCCTTGACATTTCTGTCTGACCCCTCATATATGCATATCTAGAACCAGCCTTGATGTGAAGTAATGTAGAAAATCGATGGGATGCGAATGGGATGTGAATCGAATTGTTGACATGATAATCGGAATCGAATCAGGACACCAGTGAATGTTCACACCACTATTGTACCATCTCTAAATGTTTGAAGCAACACATGAGCTATCAAACATGGAGAAGAAACACCCCATCCATGAGAATGCATCTTAACTAATGATTTAAAAATCTAAATCTCTAAATCTACTCAAGTGATGACCAACAGTATGTTCCACAAAATCACAGGACTTCACCAGCACGGTCGTTATCCAAGGTCACAAATTCCACTATTTTATCAATTCCACTCCCGTTGTTTTGCCTTTTGATTGTTAACATGAACAGTGATTACAAATCACTTGTCAAATGTCTTCTCAGTACACATCAGGAAATAGAGTCTATGTGGCTAACAGGTTCTGCTGATCTGCTCAGAAGGTTTGAATGTGTGGTAACTGCTACTACATTTTTCCACTGACTGCAGTGTTTATCGGAAGATTTGAAAAAAGACGCTTGCGAGCAATCAGCTGACTACAGCTTTGTGAAAAGTAAAAGGGGACAAACAGCATTTTAATAACATTTTATCTTCCGCTTTCTCCCCTCGCTTTCAGACCTGTATTTAGGCCTAAACTTAGTCTTAAGTTTAGAATGGTGGCTTGTCAGAATGGTGGCTTGTTGTTTGCAAACTCCTATGGGTGTACTGTAAGTGCATTTGTGTGAGTGGAATAGAAAGAATGGCAGGTTTGGAAAAAAGGTTTGGATAAAAACTGATTTCAGAAGCAAATAGTTTGCGTGATATGAGCTGAAGAGACATGTATGGTGGTTTCCCTGTTTTTTCTGTCAACAGGAAAGTACAGGCTTTTGCACAGTCTGTCTTTCTTATTCCACGTTAAGCTCTCTGATGCAATCTGCTTACACCCTGTTAGCCACTCGGTTCAACATAGGTTCACTTAATTAGATCTGTCTGCCTGTCTGTTTGAAACCTTGCATGGAGAAAGAGAAGTGCAATAGTCCTGCTGTTATACCGAGGGGGATGTCGTAGCAGAATTTAATCGTTGTACCTTGCATACGGTGGTTGCAGTGGGACGTGCAGAAGTTTTCTGCATTTGTCGCAATAAGAAGCATGTTTGTGTTACATTTTCTCACACATTCAAAGTAAAGCTTTAGCAAGTCATCCATCTGTGCTTAAGCTAATTCCTTAAGCAAGAAAGAACAGGTAAATATGCAGTGGAGGTGAGTCTCCAGGATGGTCACATTAAAACCTGGTGCCACGTGACTTTTTCTGTTTGTTTTCATATCATTGGTTTACCTTGGGTCAACATTCAATGACAAATGGATCCGTTTATTTATTCCATAATGGCTTGGAATGAGTGATGTGTTTGTACAGCATAGTTCTGATTGTTGAACTTATAAATAAAAAAGTTAACATAAAATCAAATGGAATTAACCAAAATACATGGGCTAGAGTGTACAATATGGCCAAAAGTATTGGGAAGTCTGACCATAACACCAACCGACTGCATGCAAATACATAGACTTTAATATGGAGTTGGTCCCCCTATAACAGCTTCCACACTTCTTGGAAGGCATTCCATAAGATTTTAGAGTTTCTGTGGGAATCTGTGGCCAATCATTTTGTAGAGCATTTATGAGGTTAGGCACCGATGTTGGCCTGGCTGAGGTCAAGGTCTGGATGGGGCTGAAGTCCGGGCTCTGTGGGCCAGTCAAGTTCTTCCAGACAGAACTCATTCAGCCATGTCTTTATGGAGCTTGCTTTGTGCACTGAGGCACAGTCATGCTGGAATAAAAAAGGTTGTCCACTAAGTTGGAAGCATGCCGATGTCTTGATCTGCTGAAGCATTAAGATAAAGCCGGTGAAAAACAGGTGTGTCCATATAAATGTATGTACCTTTTATAATCCAGCATCCTTGACAAGAGGAATTTTGTTTTCTTTGCAGGATGGCTCTGGTATTTGTTCAGTTTTAAAAACTGCTGCTACAGATGTTTTGGTGTGTTTGAAGGGACGCTTTTGCTTGCATCCTGCAATTCGAGCAGGATGTGCTTTCAAAAATAGTCAAACCTGTTGTGGAGATGTTGACACTCAAACAGTCCTGTTTATTGTCTCTCATCAAAAACATACTTCCACGCAACTGACTATTTGAATCCTATTTATCTGCTACTATTTTATCTGTTTGAGCGTAATTGCTCTTATTGGTAAGAAGAAAACAAACTGCTGTTTTTCATGGTCAGTGCCATTCCATATTTTAAGTGGTATATTTTGACATTTGTTTCACCAAAATGTATGAACTTTTTTCCTTTTGGCCTTTAGAACCAAATGTCCTCTAGTGTATGAAATTTAGATGCCCCTTTAGTAAACATTATTTTGAGCCCATTTCTGAAACCTTTCCACTCTCTGTGTGTGTAACTGCTGTTGAAGATGGTCATCATCCTGCAGTATATTACATGCAAAACCAGCTGTTGGTAGTCCCTCAGACTTCAAATTGAGAGGAGCTTAGTGTAAGTAGCCAGTCTCGATCTCCTCTAATGCATAGCACATTTGACCATGCTCATAGCCCTCAAATTGCTTAATACATCAAGTATGAGTGTATTAGCAGAGTTCCAGTCATATTTGTGTTTTAGCAATTTTCCAGTCATCGTTACAGGTCATAGAGAGATATCCCTGCGTAAAGAACCTGAATCACCTTTGATACTGGAAATCAAGGGAATAAAGGAAGCATGAGTAATGACCTTGCACTGTGGTATTTACACATGGAATAAACTGACCATTGATCTCAGGCATAAAACACTGACAGTCCACTTTATTAGTTACACCTACCTGCAATCATTGTCTGTATTACATGGGTGGTGGTCCCACTAATGAAGCACAGGAACAGAGATACAACAAATGTACACCACATTTATGATGAGTGGAGCTGATTAAATAGGAGTGTTGATAGACGGTAGGTGTGACTGATAAAATGGGTCATCGCTGTATACACAACAGAACTAAAAGGGTGACAGCACTTTTTAGAATGTTCCTGCTCTAACACACCCACGTCAGCCCTGTAAAAGCTTATTAATCAGCTGTTTAGTTGGAAAGTGGGTTTGGGGAGAGGACAGCTAACTAGATTGATCGCGCTGACTGCATTCAGTTCAGTTCTACTCCAATTTCTGGTGTCTAAATTTCCCGGTTTCACATGTTGGACTCATCATCACTGGTAGACCAGTGTAAAAGCACCACTAGAGCCAGATTAACTAACCCAGGTAAGTTACCAGCTTATAGTAATAAAGTTGTGTTTATTAGGTTACTATATGTATCTACATTTAAATCCAAGATTCAATTTGTCTTGAACCTTGATGTTGTGATGTGGTTAAAACAAAAAGCTTAAAAATTTCTACATTTATAGTGTAAACCCTAAATATGTCCCAGATATGCTCCTAAAACACTTTAATTTCATTTTAAACTCAGCTTAATACATTACCCTTAAAGAAAATTTAAAGGTAAACCCTTATCCATACTGTACAGTTTGCACTGAACTCCTGCAGTGCTAAAATGTAAAATACCAATATCGACCCTGTATATACCACACTGTACTTTCTGCATGCGTTTTCTTTGGTATGCGCTGCTTTTTATTTGTGTTTTTCTTTGGTTTCAGCAGGCAAATGCAAGAAATAAATTTATTTAATTTACAGTAATAAAAATACAGGGCTTTACGAAGAACAAAACGAAAAGACACTATTCAGGACTGTGCAATTGCAAGTTCACACAGTCCCAGACATAACAGCAATATTATTTGGTGTTTCGGTTTTTGGCTTTCTCATTTTTGGTTTTCAGTTTCGGCCAAAAAATCATTTTGGTGCATCCCTAGTCTGGATTAGACATGACACAGCTTCACCAGTGGTTTTATTCCTGCTGCACCCAGAACGGAATACACAAGCATCCACACTTACCTCCCTCGTTACCAGTTTGTTTTATATCCATTTTAAGATATTAGTTTTAACACTTGATGTCCAGCTCTAACCTGAGCTGCTGAGTGCCAGGGAGGGCGGTGAGTCACACGCTTGGCTCACTGCTCCAGAATGAGAGTGTGAGATGGTATTAGATAGGTACAGCTCAGTTTGGGGTAGGACACAGCACTGAGCTCTGCCTTGGGGTTGGGTGGATATATAAATGCAGCATGTCTGTGTTCATAGTAATTATAGGTCTGTCTGTGTTTTGCAGTGGTGGGCAGCAGGGCATGAAGACAGCACTCAGCTGGGTCTCCTCCGGCAAGGTAGCTGCTATAATAAGCCCTCATTTTCACTTAGAGGCATGTGTGTGTATGTGTTAGAGAAACTGGCCTGTGTTCATAAGAGCAGCTGGGACACAGTCACTTCTCGCCTGGATGCAGGGCATCATCCTGTGTGCAGGTACACAGCGGAAATGTCAGTGGCCAGTCTGGGGTCAGGGTTCATTTGTGTTTCCTGTGAAAACAGATGGAAGTTGACATGAGAGCAGGTGTGGGTGGGAGCCACTAGGTTTCATTCTTCACCTCAGCAGGCCCTGCCTTTAGGATGGTTAAACTGAAGGTGCTGGTGTCCTGTGTGCCTCAACCAGGGCTATTACAAGAGAATGAGGCAATTTACTGATTGGAATATGTGGAGTTCCTCCCTTCCAGTGGCGGTTTTATTACCCAAAGCCCTGTCCGTTAGTCAAGAGAGTCAGTCGTGTGGTTGATCAAAAAACAACTAGAAGGAAAAACACTCGTAAAGTGTCCATTTTTCACACCACAGCACAGTGTGAACAGTGCAAAATTGTTCTCTGTTTTTAACCAATGCAGCCAGCGACCAGGGAGCAGTGTGTGGGGACGATACATTGCTCAGGAGTACCTCAGTGGTGCAACTGGCAGTCCCGGGATTTGAACCCATGACCCTCTGATCACAGGAACAACTCCCTAACCTCCAGGCCACCAGATGCTTTGTCTATTGAGATGTTTGAGCCAAGCGCACAAATTCATTTTTGTCCTTGAGAATTTGGGGCTTGCATATTTCAGCTGACAAAAGATGAACAGCTTCTTACAGCAAAGTATCAAAAGCTAACTCGAACACAAATGAGTTTAATGTTAATGCAGAAAAACAAGTAGTGAGTAATATCAATGAAATTGAGGTCAAACTGTATTATGAGCTGATATTTGCTACAGAAAACATGTTGGCACCAGACAGATGCTTAGATTTGGAGGATTTGTTAAACCAGTATTTGATGCCTGCATTGTTTTCCGGAAGAGCAGAGCATTTATGTGCCACTGGAATATTGTGCTAGGATTTCTGCATTTTATTCATTTTCCTACATTTGTAACTGGGTAGAAACAAGATATCTTCATAACGGCTCTTACTTATATTACTTCCGTCTGCAACTACTCAAACTGTTTTAGCAGTGGAAACGACAGCTGTGTGAAACCAGTTGACACCATAGTTCCTTTGCCATCATCAATTTGACAGAGCACTTGAAAGACCTCTCATTTAGTGAAAGTTTTTTATTTTTAATAATCACACAGTGCCAAAGTGTAACATACAAAATAATGCGATTCATTGGTTTGCACCACCAACTATTCCTAGCTGTCAGGACAAGGTCCTTGATACACTGTACATAATCATATTGAAAGAAGTAGTTTTTTTTTTCACTGAAAATAAGGCAAATTAAAAAAAATGTTCTCAACTGAAAAGAACATGTTAAATGTTTCATTACCCCCAAGTAACAAATCCACCAATCTGGTAAATATACATAATGACTGAAAAAGGTCAGAAGTACAGATATCATGGCTTACAAACTATACGTAGTACGTAAGTTTAGTTAGGGTTACGCTGATGTTTCTTTCGTTTGTGGTTCAGTTTCCACTTAATTTGAATATAAGGGGGTTATTAGTTTCAGCAACTGCCTGAATGATCATAATCCGTAAAAATGGGATTATTTGCACTGTAGACTGTACAGCACGCATATTGATGGCAGGATAATCCTGAGATTTGCGGCTCATTCCCTCTGAGTCAGCATTCCTGCTCCTGCAGTCACTCCTCACATGGACAATGACCTGTGTGTATGTGTTTCTGCTGAAGAGGTTGAGTTCGCTGAAAAACTGTTCTTGTCGCGCAGGGTTAACCGTAAGTTGGGAAATGTAGACTGAACTGATGTTCCTGTAATCTGTTGGTGAGTCGCACTGACAGGTTCTAGAGTTTTAACAATATCCATGATAGAATGCTATTGTTTCTTGTGGACTGCAACCAGGCTGCATGGAGCTAAACCAAAAAAAACATAGATTGCGGGCTGTGTTACGGTGTATCAGTATGCTGTGAAGCAGCTGTATTATGGCTACATGTAGGTGCCAATTACTTTAAACACTTTATATGATGTTGCTGTAGTTGATGCCATACTACCACCTATAACACTATTATTATTATTAGGACATTATTATTATGGAGTTGCCCCTGCGATCAGAAGGTTGTGGGTTTGTATTCCTGGACTGCTAGAGGCACCACTGAGGTACCCTTGAGCAAGGCACCATCCTTACACACTGCTCCCTGGGCGATGTGTTCCTGGCCACCCGCTGCAGCATTATTATTATTATTATTATTATTATTATTATTATTATTATTTATAGAAGATTCATCGTGCCAAATTATTCACAGTAGCTATTTGATAAATGCATTTTAAAAAGTTTACACGTTAATGACTCAGTCCCCTGTCCTAAATCTCATGGAAAAACACGAGCTGCTTTCAGAAAACATTGCATGTTAAACATTGTGGGAGACGTATGTGTGCTTTTCCTGGTATTATTCTCTGATAAATCAACTTGGACATTTCCATGTAATGTAGGGGAAACTGCCCTGCCCTCCGTGGCATTGAGGACATTTCTTCAGTGAAGGACAGCGTGATACATTCCTGTTCTGGCATAAGACAAGGTGAATTTCAGAATAACAATTGAATCATCTCTGGAATACAAAATATAGTAAACACAGGATGTGACCTCCAACTGTGGCAGCATACATCAGCACAGCCTTTACTTATATTTATATACAATGCACAGTGAGCAGTTCACACACTCAGGACAGGTTAAATCTCACCCTTACCTTCTTTTCTACTTCTTTTGTTTGTGTTACTGTGGTATATGACTTTTGCACTATGTGTACACTTCGCCATGTCTCTCTGTATACTTGTATATGGCCAAGATGACAATTAAGTTCACTTTAACACAACTACACTAATGAGAACTTCAGACTGTGAATATACTGTAAACTATAGAAACTGTAGAGGTTTTTGCCTTCACTCCCTGTGAATTACACTTGGTAACACATTTTAATGAAAGGTCTGTTTCATTGCAATTGTTGATCGAGAATTGGACGCTGATTTAGAAAATTGCACCAGTTTTTTCCTACCTTCAATGGTTCTAGAGAAACTAAATTGTATATGTATGTTTCATTATAAGGTTGTTGTAATACTACTATTATTTTCTTATTAGTCTCACTGATGCGTGAGTTGGCACCCCTGTTATCTACATGTACAACAAACAAACAACTTTTTGTATATTAATATATTTATTATTATTATTATTATTATTATTATTATTATTATTATTATTATTATTATTATTATGACATTATTATTATTATTATTATTATTATTATTATTATTATTATGGAGTTGCCCCCCAAAATCAGTGTGCCAAGATTATATAAGACACATTACAAAATGTAATGAAACATTTGTGTTGCCTGGGGTTAGTCATGTTCAGAAATAATAATAATAATAATAAGTGGTTGAAGTTGAAGGCTGTGTTTCCCAACCCCCATCCTGAAGTCACACTGTCCTGCACATTCAAGTGTTTTCAATCCTTTCATCACAACTGCTCCAGCCTAACGGACCGTTAACAACTTCTTGCCCTGAAATGAAAGGCAAAAACAAACACAGTGTGGCATAAATTAAAATGAGCACAGAAGAGAACAAGAAAACAGAGAAAATCCCTGTATGGGGATGTTTTATACCTTTGTAGAATGTGTAACAATTACATGATGTTAATGACCGACATATTTATACAAAGGAAGTGACTCAGAATGAATATATGATCAGCAACAACATTTAAACCACTGACGCTTGAAGTGAGTAATGCTGCTTATCTCATTATTTTGTTTGGCCTTGTCAGAGTCAATCATATCCTTACACATTCTCATTTTTCTGCTTCCCACACGTCAGAATACTGACTCTTCACTTTCTGGCTTGTAGATTATATGCCTTGATGTGTCACTGTAATGAGAGAATCATTTTTTTCACCTGATCAGTGTATATGCTTTGCATTTCGAAGTTTGGCATTGAGTTTGAGTTTATTTGTGGAGAACTTTGTTCAAGCAATGTATAAAAAATGCATTGTGTTAGTAGTAAAGTTGTAGTTAAAAGGAGTACAGGGGGTCCTTGAGCCACAGATCCGTTTTTTTCAACAGTGATTTAATCCGAATTTTGGTGTTGGCTGAAACGCACTAGCCTAAGTCACTTACCAATCTAATGCAGTTAAATCAGAAACTAGAACATAAAAACACAACTAAGCCACCAAAAAGGAAAAAGACAAATGTACAGTGTGCAGAAAAAATGTCAAAAAATTAGTCTAAGCACTTTCCCTTTTAACAGTCCAAAATGGCGTAGGTAAGCGTACTGGGGGATGCCAACTCCCTCACTCACATGCTGCATTATTGTTCCGGCATGTGCATCCGAAGTAGTTATGGGAGTATGCGTAAGCTTAATGTTGCCTGTCGGGACAGTCATAGCCCGAGGATCCCCTGTAGTTAAATATAATAGTTTGCAAAAAAAAAACAAACACTATGCAGCATGTGCAGGAAAATGCAAAACCTCCCACTATCTTCAAATGAGTTCAGTCATTTTTGTGGGGTATTTTTTGGTCTCCATGCACATTCATTCCTGCACGTAGGCTGTAGGGCCAGACCTGCATGACGGCGCTAGAAGAAGATGAAAGACAAACGTTGACAAACATTTTTTGGGTCCCTCTTTTCATTTTTTGATTTCTGCTGGAACATGATTCACTCCCTGTTTGAGTTTGTTTGAATGACAGTTCATGTAATTGCGAGTGGGCTTTCATGTTCTACTGTTTTTCACAAGGCCGATATGGCAGGAATTTTGATGGGAGACTGATCATTACTGTGACGCAAATCCTCAGACTGCAATATCCTTTTTTGCTGTCCCTGACATGAGGCAGACGCTCAAATGAAGGGAAATTTGTGGCTCTCTGGTGCTTTTAGTGCATTGATTATCTTCCTTTTTTCTTTCTCTCCCTCCTCCTCATTTTCTTTATGCTCGGCAGGTTTATTGCAGGCGAAATTGTTCATTTAAACTTCCTATTTCGGAGCAGCTCGCCCCCCCATCATAAATTGCAAAAGGATCGATAAGCCTTATGAATTACAGCATACTAATGAAAGTGTCACACATTAGAGCTTAAACAAGCCCAGACCGACACTCATTAAGGAAAGCTTTCTCAAATCCTGTTCAAAAAGCTTCTCTCTTTGCCTCGCTGGATAATGCATCTGTAACAATGTAAACCCTCCCCCACCCCCACACACAATTTTGTATCAGATTTGAATGTGTCAGAGTTTGCATCAAGCCGTCTGTGTGTTCTCAATTTAGGCATTGCCCTCCCAGCTGGCAAAATGACTTTCATACTAGTCACACTCGCGCGCGCACACACCATGCATGCATAGTTTGCCCAATTTCCCCAGATTTTGGTGTGAATTCAAGTGTGCTCAAGCTCTCCCACTGCTAGGAGAGTGAGATTCCTAGTAATGTCTGCCAGCTACTGTCACCATTCCAAATCTCCAGAGCAGACTAGTGGCCCATGTCTCTATTTCTTCCCGCAGCCCTCCCTTAGTAAGGGTTAATGTCCAACATGAATATTTCATAATGAGGAAAAAAAAAACATGAACTGCAGGGCTACAGAATCTTCAATATTTCATGTTGTACAAAGAGGTGAGTTTGTGGTGTTTTGTGAGGTCCTACCTGCACTTTGCTGCTTTTTAACTGATTTTGGAAAAAGTAATAGGTGTGTGTATGCAGACACACTACCAGAATATACACATAATGCAAGATGGTGCTGATTAAAGTTTCACCATTACAGTACTTCTTTAGTATGGTGCAATATTGGATGATATTTAAGCTGGAATTAATACAGTAAATGAACTAAATTAACATCGCTGTGATGAAAGAACATCCTACAGATTTGCTGGGATTGTTTTGTTTTGTTTTTTTAGTGCCAGCTTAGTAAGATGTTCACAATTTTGCACATGCCATAATCATTACCATTTTATTTTTTATACATCTTTAATGCAAGTGAATAGAAAGCAAGTATGCATGGGTGCCCAAACTTTAAATTGATGCTTTTCATAGATATAATTGTATTGTACAAACATGTGTGATAATGAGACCAGGCTGGTGTGGGTTTCCTCTCTTTCAGTGATGAATTGAGCTCTGATAGACCTCCCCTTTGTGAAAAATGTTCGCAGGGCTCAAAACGGCTTTATAATGACATGCAAAGACATTCCTGTCATTAAAAATGCAAAGTCACCCTTAAGCTGGTTTATTGCGAACGTACGTTTTTGGTTATAAAAATTGATTATGGAGTCACTGGGGCAGTTCTAGAAAATAGAAACATTATGAAATAAAAATCATTTTGATAGAACTGAAACTGATGTAATTAAACAACTAATTTTAGATCAAATCTGCTTTGCTTCAAGCAAGGTATAACAATGAACTGTATTTAGCCTGTATAAAAATGCTGGTTTGGACAGATTCGAAATCCATGAACAGCCTACAGAGCACAGTGGGGTGAACCGCTCCCTCAGTGTACACAGAAAGGTGCATGCAAACTTTTTTTTTTTTAGCCCTTCACACATTGATGGTCCAGCTTTTGACCAATCTAGTAACACTCTTGCATGACATTGACAGGGTTCTGTGTTTGATCCTTGATTGATTGCACCCAATTCATCAGACCTATTTCAACCAATCCTGTAAGACTGGGTGGGGCATCAAACTAGAAGACCCACCAGTCCTGTTTTCAGGCACCTAAAACATTGTGCTCTCTAGAGTTCATTATAATTCCACAAGTTCAGTGAGTTCATCGAGTATCTCTTTTAAATGTTGGTCATATCTGTCATCTGTCCAGTGCCTTTATTGTATTTATTTCTTTTTAGGCAGTTATTGTGTGTCGCTAATGTGTAACTGTAATAAGCCATTGTTGAGTAAAGGAAAAGGAAGAGTTTGTTGTTATGATTTGTTTACTTTTTTTTTTGTTTAAATAGTTTTAGTTTTAAAAGTCTAAAACGTCTAAAAAGAGGTCACCATGCTGATTTTTTTTTTTTTTACAAAACACTCTAGTGCCCCAAAGGAAGAAATGCATATCTAACATGACCTCACCGTGTCAGAGTTTTCAGGCTAGATGGGACTGGATTGAAGTCATTTTTCCTCCTATCTAATTTCCAATCAATCCTTTTGCTGCTCAACCGTGTTTTAACATGCCAGCTCTAGTAATAATCATGTGTAAAGGTTTGTACATTTTTACAAGCTACTGCCAGAGAGACTGTTGTGATGGATGTAATGTAAATGATCTATTAGTGCTGCCAAAACCAATCTGCAGTTAATCTTTAGTGTTTTAGGGATTATTTATGACATTCCTTCACCAAAGTTGGATTTCCTTTCACACTTACTTTGTTTCCATGTTGTTCTATTAAAACACTGATCTTAAAAGGATATTCCTGTGCAGGATGGTTTTTGGCACTGCTGCAGCTGAGTTCATTGCAACAACAATAGTCTCACACTCTCCTCTTAAACCCTGGAAGATGTCCAGTGGGGATTGGGTTTACAAGTTTTTGCGGGAAGTGGGATCCATTACATTTTGACAGGAGGTGCGTTTTCAGGGTCTCTATCCTTTTTAAACTGATTTGACCAGGTGTGGCCGTCTTGCAGTCATGTTGCACGTTGCCTGATAACTTCCGAGAGGTCTGTCTAATTACCCCATAAATACTAAAAGGATGTTGACGCCCGTGGCTGCCTGTGCTCTCCATCCCCGGTGCAGATTCCATCTCTGAGCTGCTTAGTAAGATGTACAGGGGCAAACTGATAGATTAGCTTTTTAAATGGATGCTTCTCACCCCCTTTCTTCTGTGACAAAATGGATGAAAACTAATATCCGATTATGTCCTCCTGAGCAGCACAACAGCCTCCTGGGCCTGAGTGAATTGAAACCGTTCAACCTCTTACTTAAACGATCCTCAAGGCTTAAATCAAAGATACTTGCCGTATGCAAAAGCCCATCAACGGAGGCTGAGCTGGGCGGGAATTGATCCACCCCCACCCCCAGGGATGGGGTTTCGGATTTAGCCGCTGTTCACCACGTATTATTCCATTTAACATTCGGAGAGGAGGCAGACCTAAAGGGATGAATAATTGTTGTGCTTGAAATGGGGCTTGTTGCTAAGGGAGGTGTGAATTCAGCCATGAAGCTGATCATTTTCACAAGCTGCTCCTTTCCCACCCTCCAAACCCTCCAGCCTCTGCATTTATTTTCTGCCTTTGCTTTCTTTTGTGGTGCCTTTCTTTCCTGCCTCCCAAGCGCTGGTGAATATCATCACATCTTCTCTCTCGGCTACTTTAAATGGGACTTCTGCAAGGCCTTGTTGCTTTTTTTTTCTCCTCCCTTCTTCTTGCTTGTCTTTGCTCCTCTTCGCACCATCTTTGGCATCCAGTACAAATGGTAGATTTATTTCTGGTCGTGGTAGAAATCCGCGTTGGTTTATTTAAGACATTTTTCCAGCTGGATGGCGGCAGCGTGGTGTTTCTGTTCCTCTGCCATGCGCTAAGTGGACCTGATGTATGTTCAGAAGTGCTTCTTAAAGAGATGTTCCACTCTTCTCCCAATAGAATGCATGTCCTGGGAAATTGGAGGAGGGCAGCATTCTGTTATGAAGTAGAACCTGAGAGAAACAAGGAGGAAGGAAAATGGTAGGAAGGCAGGTGTGAAAAAGTGAAAACCCTTTTATACATGGTCCATCACCTCAGTGCACTATATGGTACAAAAATATATAATGGGTTCAGGAGGTGAGAGAGAAAGAGAGAGAGTATAGTATCATACCATACCATATCATACTCCTCACTGCCTTTTTTTACTATAATGGTCACATCTTTCAAGCACATACTCATATCCCCCTGCATGGGAATGGAATAGAGGACATTATACGGTCATCTGTAATGGAACTTGAGTATGGATGTGAAACCAGGGCCAACAAGAAGTCCTGGATTGTAGCCATTCTCAAGGTTGTCCGATAAGAGTGTCTTTTATCTCTTAAGGGCCTTCTTTTTTGCTCCTTCCCCTCTTATTGGTTGCCAGCTGAAAGGGCAGCTTCATAGGCAATGAAAGCCGCTTGCTTTTTTTAGCCAAACATCCTACTGTGTCTAGCAGTGAGCGTAAGGTAACGTGCGAAAACCCAGCATACAGGGGCATCAGCGTAGCATGTCGACTTCTTCCTAGAGAAAAAACAAGGGCTTGGTGATATGGTCCAAAATGCAATTGTGATCATTTTCACATCAGTTAACATAAGTAATTATCAAGATAAATACACAGAACAGTGTCAAATCTTTTTCTAGGTTTAAAAGATGGTTTTTAAAGTTGTTCTGTTGGTTAATAAGTTGAAGAGTACAAAAAAATTCTTACTTGAACACCCTCTTCACAGACTTACCAGTTTCCTGCTCTTAATGTCATGGCTTTGGAGCCAGTAAACTAAATAAAGTAGATCCTAATCAAAGCAGGGATTTAGAGACCCAATGTAGTTTTATTTAGAAAATGTGAAGGCAGACACGAGTGAATTAAAAACTGTAGATTTCTGTAGATGTTTTTCAATGTTTTTGAGGAATGGGCTCATTCTAAAATACAAAAATAAGTGACATACCTTAAAATATGTGAGATATATATATATGTGTGTGTGTGTG
>JBBPCW010000002.1:8849340-8870155 GCA_037974425.1 Phenacogrammus interruptus
CCCCCACCCCCCCAAGCCCATCCCATCCCAGTCTTGTCCATTTTTGTCAGCTATCTTTGCAGCTGTTGCTGAATTTGCAGAGTAGATGTATGACATTTATACGTAATTCATTCATGTGCTGTGGTGTTTGTAATTTGAAAAATACTAAAATAAATAAATAAATAAAAACCAGGGAACAAATTAAAAGGTTACAATTTTTTTTACATGTAGCCAAAACAGGTTTAATAAATATCAAAATAATAAAAAGGTTTCTAAAGCCCCCTTAGCCATGACCCTAGAGAACCACCGACAACCACTAATCTGGAACAAATGTCCATAAACCCGGGTTCTACTCCAGATCCAGCTAATCTGTCTAATTAAGAAGAATGTTTTTTTATATGTTTTGTCGTTCATATCGAACGAGATTAAATTGGCCGTTTCCTGTAAATTACCTGTTTCCTATCCATCCATAACTACTCATAGTGGGTTTGTACATGATTTGTCAGGATTGATTTCTGAGATCAGAAATGAAATTTGAACCCAATCCTGACAAATCATGTACAAACCCACTATGAGTAGTTATGGACAGGTAGTTGATTATAGTGCTGTAGCTGACAGTCTTCTCCTCTGAATGGACTGTTTTGCCAGCTTGGATGTACACAGGTGGAGCAGATTGACTTGTCCTGCTGCTCAGTAGGATAGGCTGTATGTGCCTGACCAAGCTCCCTTGGGCCTGGATCCATCTTAGACTCCCTCCATTCCACACCAGCAACAACAGATGGCGCCTCTGAGCTTTCAGTGATGTACGAAAGGTGTGCTGGTCGGCGGCCAAAGAAAAGGCAGATGCAAGCCCACCAGTCACAATGCAAACAAACACGAGACATGCCAACACACGCTCGCAGAATAAAATTAAGCTACGTGGATCAGATCTCTGGGAATTGGTTTCTTCAAATTTAAACAGGTCTTCATGCTGCTCAGGCAGAAAATGTGAACTTGCCAGTTTGCTGTACTCGAAAAACGGTGGTGTGATGCAGCCAAATCTGTTCCACTCCTTCCCTGAGAAGCGTGACCTGCCGATAAAATTCAGCCGGCTGCAGTTGGAGCCTCTGAAGTAAAGTTCTGTCGCCTCAGTTCATCAGAGCTGGAGCTTATCTCTCTCTAACACAACCTGACACTGACAAAGATTGTGAATTCTGTTGTTTTTTGTAAAGGCATATTCAGGGCAGCTTGCTAAATGCAGTGAGGATATTTACTTGGGGAAGTAGTTTTTCTGTGTTACTTCAGCAGATCTGTGGAACCTTGAAGCTTACCGTGATTCAATTTCAAATATTTAATCAATTTAATTCAATTGTAATATTTGATGAATTAGTTTCCTTTGCATGATCCTTATTCCTTCTTGCAGTATTAGAACAGCACCATATACACAAACATATTTTTGCAACAGGGATAGTGATAGCCACCATTGTAATAAAACGACGGATAGTTTGCTATTGTTCCTTAATCTTTCACTGTAACCATTAGGGGTTAGACATTTTAATCATAAAGTGTTTTTCTGTTGATTAATATTGGCAGTCATCCACAGGAAACTACTTTGAACATAAACATCAATTAGCCTCAATATTAAAAGCACCTGATTAATATTCTGTAGGTGTCCCTTGTGCCGCAAAAGCAGCCCTGACCTGTTGAGGCACGGGGTGTGTTTGAAATCGCGCACTTACGTGAGTGCAATAAAATGTAGGGCGTAATGTGCACTGAGCACTACCTTCTGTAGTGCACGCTGCCGGGGGTCAGTGCGGTCCTAAATGGAACACTAATGTTTTGCACTTGGCGGAAGTGACGGACTAACATTTGCTCACTAATATCGCGCACTAAAAGTGTGCAAGTGTGCAATTTCAGACACACTGTTGGTCTTTATAAGATCTCTGAAAGGTATCTGGCACCAAGAAATGACCAGCAGAGCTTTAAAGTCTTGCCCTGCTGAAAAAGGGCACTGCTTTTGTGGAAATAGTGTTGTTTGATCAGACCACATCATCAGTGCCACTGAGTGAGGCAAGTCTGACTGGTTCTCCTGTGGAAGGGAAGGTGGCTATTTGATTAAACTATCTTCTGTTTGTGACGCGCATATTCCTCACATACGATCAGGTGTTTCCGTAGCAATCAAGAAAGTGTATATACAAACTTACACAGAGCTTCGGGTCCAGAACCTTGTTGTATTTATTTTCAAAGAGCAGCATACTGACTGAAAAATTTCACTGCAATCAATTCCTGCGTTTCAGGTCCATGCACTGCACATAACCCCTCATAGACACAACCATGAAGCACTAATACACAACAGTTTCTGCTTTTCTTGTCACAGTTGTGAGTCATAGCTAGATGACATCACACACTTTACACACATACATACACACACAAATATGCACAGTTTGTTCATTTAGAATATTTGGCACTACAGGCTCATATGAGGATGCCATTGTCTGAATACCTCATAAAACACTAGACAGCTGCACCATCCACAGGGTACATTCACATATTTCAAATGCTTGTGGGAAGTCACTGATTGATTCACTGTCCATTATTTGAAGGAGACAGTTCTTTACCGAATGCCTGGTGATTTGACTCGAATCTTATCGGAATTGCTTTGATGAAAGAATATCACGACTTTGTGTTGGCAGCGGCAGTTCATACTTCCACACATAAAGCAAAAGATAGGACAGTAAAGGACAGATTTTTGATTATTCGAGCCGGAATAGGTTTACCAGGGAAGGTCCTTTTGCAATGTAAATGATGAGGGGGAAAAAAACCCCATTACCACTGATAACGCAGATCGAAATGTCACTGTTACTCCTTTATTTTGAGGATTAGTTTGGCAAATTTTGAGGATTAGTTTGGCAAATTGCAGGCCATTCACTCTGCAATGAGTAATTATCAGACAATGGACACTGCATATTGATACTAGATGAATGACACTAAAATTGTAGTACCTCCCCAGGTAAAACCACAAGACAGAAGTTGGACTGACAAGGTTTGACTGAAATATCTACACTGAGTACCAGGCGCAGTCTGTGGAGGGGCAGAGTAGAGCACTGACACACACACACATTTCTACTGTGTCACAGGGAGGGCTCCCTGGGCTTTCTCAGGTTAGGAAGAAGGCGGTGTACCTAGCTATAACGAAAGGCCAGCTCCTTCTCTCACTGTTGGCAAGGAACACATTCACACACTGGTACAGGTGGAAATGGGGGGTCCCTCGTTAGGACATGACCTCTGGTGGGTTGCTTTTTTCCATGTCCTGGGAGGTGCAGCACTGCTCCTGTAGATCAGTGGAAATTTGTGCAGTGCAGGCCACGGTGTTGCTGTGCACCACACGGTTCAGCTGGATGACAGTGGTCTTGGAGGGCATGGATGAGTGGCCGTTCTGCAAAGACCTTACCTTGCAGTGAAAAAGAATCAGGAAACATCTGTAGAACTACAGTGGGAGAGAGACAAAAAGAGCCATTAGAGGTGTATGGGCATTATTTCGGTGCTGTATCTTCTAATGCTAGCAAGGTCAGAGATAAGAAAGTGAAGCTCTTACTAAAAACGGTTCTCGCAATAGGTAACATCCACCAACCAGAGCCATGCAGGTTGTCAACAAAATATTCTGCAGAAAATGTCTGCTCTTTCAGTGACTATCTTTCACTCTTTACTGATCCCATCCCAGAAAAAAGTAACAAGCTCAGCAAAAAGACTCTAAAAGTATGCTGTTTTTAAAGCTACACAAGGTAGGTTAATGCCATGAATCATTACAGTATACAAAGCATTGGATTTTTTTCTGTTTAGATTGAGTATCTTCCTTATTTATCCTAATAGTGTGTGAAAACCTCACACCACAGCATCCATAAATCTCATTGGCAGTTAAAAGAATTCTCCATTGTTTCTCTTCAGTGTCTCATTGCAGTGTACAGTCCGTTAAACAATACATTTCATGGATTTTTCTCTACTTGGTAAAAGAACGATTTTCTATCACAACTGTGTTTAGAGTCTATTTTTCTTTTAAGAGTTTTACCTCTTCTAAGTACAGGGAAATCAATGAATATGCTGATCATTCAGGTGGAGCAGTAGTGCTGTAATGACTCCAGTGTCTTGCAGCTGATGTGTTTCCACAAGGCTAGTTTGTACACATCAGTTTGTGCCTAGGATGCTGGATTGAAGCAGTGTACAGTACAGGTTGTGTTTGGTGTTTCTATACTGCTAAGATTATCCCACTGTCCATGTGTGGAAAAGGACACAATTGTCAACCAATTAACCAAATTTAGTTGATGATTGAGATTAGGGCTGCACGATATATCGCAAATTTACAGTCATCGCGATATCAACATGCACAGTATCCATATCGCCAAAGACCGACTGAACTGCAATAAATGGTGTTTTTCCAAATCTCTTCACCCAGTACCACAGAGACGAGGGCAAAAACGTCACTGGGCAGTTTCTTCATCTTCTGTGCTGCTGTTATAGATTGTTCCTTTTGCTTACTATAATTTAAATTATGTTTACATTGTATTTTCAGATTTTTTTCCAACAATGTTGAATGGTTCAAATGTTTTATGGGATGCATTAAAATGCTCTGTTTAAGTAAATTCTTTAAAAAAAAAACATTTCATTTTTCTCTGCATAGACCTGTCAGTGCCTGGAGTCTGTTACCAGCAAATCCAAAGCAGAAAAACATTAACACTATAAAGGCTAAGTTTTTACTTATCGCAGGTGATATCGGCATCGCAACACTCAATATATCGCATGTTTTCCTAATATCGTGCAGCCCTAATTGAGATCAATTAAACAAAACCTGTTGGATCTAAAAATAGTACAGTAACCGGCAACATGAAGTTGATTAAAAGGTCTTAACAAGGGGTGCACTATGCATTCAATAAAATGATTTTTAAAAACAACATTCTGGAAAAGGTTACAAGGCTCTGAGAGTCTAATTCAAACATCTAAATCTCAGATAAGGTCAGCCTTCTTGATCCCACTAATATAAAGAGGCTGGGCATCCATGGGAGTGTTTCAGGGCAAACACTACTGCTAACCAAGAAGAACAAAGACCCTCATTTCACCTTTGTCAAAAACACCTTAATGGCCTTTTGGAATTATGTTCTGGGGAATAATGAACCAAAAGTGGAAGACATGGTCTTGTTGTACATCAACAGGAGGTGGTAGTTTTATTGTGCGTGGGATTTTCATTTTTGCTATAATTAGTGTAACTGTGAATTGTGCTCTCTATCTTAAAATCCTGCCAAAGAATATCCAGTAGTCAGTCTGTTTTCTAATGCTCAGGCAGAGTTTCAGTCCGACAAATATGCAATATGAAGTTACTTGAAGGCTGTAGTCCAGCCAGTTTTGCTGCTCAAACACACTTGACTCAATTGTGTGGTGGACTACCAGGTTTAGGAAGTGTGTTTGAGCAGAGAAGTCATTGCACTGTACTGGACTCAGTACCAAAACTAATGACCCCAGAGATGCAAAAATTGCTGAATGTACATTTTTGTTGCTCAAACAAAATTTGATCACCAAGCCTTGTGTGTATTTCAGGCATCCTGCTGATGATGTCCCTGTGTGAGGAGGTTCATGTCTATGAGTACATCCCATCGCTCAGGCAGACAGACTTGTGCCATTACCACGAGCGCTACTATGATGCAGCGTGCACTCTGGGCGCTTATCACCCGCTGCTCTACGAGAAGATGCTCATCCAGCGGATCAATTTCGGCTCAGAGAACGACCTCAAGAGGAAAGGCAAGGTCACGCTGCCCGGCTTCAGCAAAATCCACTGTGACCCCTGAACTCGGACCACTGTAGAGGAGGGTGCAATAATTGTCCTCGTTTAGCACAGGAAGCCCATGGACTTCCGGGACAGCTGGAAGCTGGGTTTGCCCGACATCCTGCACAGCCCCTGACAGAGAAGACTGAGCACAGTGGTCTACAAAGCGTGCTCTTAAGGAACCGTTTGTAAAAGTTGCGTTTTCTGAGCCTTGTGTGATTTAGAGGTCATTGGGTAGCAATAGGGTTCTCCTAGGAAAGATGTTTTTAGCTACTTGGTCATTTTGCTGTTGCTAGCCATCCCGTGACAACATTTGAAGGTGTTTGTGTCTCTGTGATGGTCTAGCCAAAAGTGGGGACGAGGGTGGGGGGGGTACTTATTTGTGTGTTTTGATTGAAATTTTGCCTGCGATGGATTTTTGAATAACCTCACATTTTGAGGAACACTAGCAGTCAGTTACACTGAATGTCGCCCGTCCGTTCTAGACACACACACACACACGTGTAGTACATGAAAATAATAATTTTACCTTCTCACTAAAGAATGAAGGCATTTTATTTATTCTCTTTAGTGAATTCTGAACACAGTTTGACGAGTGATCATATTAATAATGTAATATCAGGTCTCTTAACTGTACACTACCAAAATTTCTGTTAACTGCTGTATTGCTACTTTTCTCAGCTGCTCATGTCTTTGAACATCTTTGAAAAGAATTGCGCTCTTCCTAGGACCGCCGTCTGAGCTGTGCCGTACGTGTTCTTTTTTTTATCTTGGGTCCCACATAGCCTGTTGGTCCCTCAAGTTGTAAAACCTTTTAGCATTAAAACAGTTCTTTTGTAATGGTTGTGTTTATCGCATGATCAAAGAACTATTTACCTGTCCACAGTTGAATTTACTTTGTCAAGCAGTTGAGTAAAGCCCATTCAGTGCTGCCCTGAGGGCTCTGAAGGCTGGATTCTTGAGACCTTGCTCTCAACCATCACTGGACATTAGGCCTTGGGCAATATAATCAGTGCAGTGATTTATTGATTGTGTGATGTTTAAACCAGCGTATTCTGGTTGTCCTCCATGTCTTGCGGTTCCAGGAGCTTAATATGCCTGGAGTCACACTCAAAAGCGAATGAAAAAGGAACAGTTTTCCATGTATTGTATGCTTTGTATTTTGAAGCTTTTTATTTGAACGGAATTGTTGGATGAACTTTTTACATTGTGTCTTGATCTTAAACGTGAGTAGGATTTTTTTCCCCTTTTTTTTTTTTTTTATAAGACGGTACAAGGTTTTGTCTTTTATGAGTATTCTTTGTTTCAATATGTGCCATTTGTTTGTGAGGGGAAAAGACTCAAACGGTAGTGGTTGTATGGACTAGAGGAGATGAACTAAAATGTGTGTAGCTGTTGTGAACCATAATAGCAAAACTGTTCTGATGTTTTCACTCAGGTGTACATTAGGTTATGAAACGCGGCCTCTCTGTGCAGACTTAAAAAAAAAAAACCTCTCCATCTTTCTCACAGCTCTCCTAAAGACTTTTTCACTCCTATAGGGTTTTTGAAGCTGTGCGTAAGGTAAGTATGCCAGTATGATGGGTAACTTCCTTATGTTGATCTATTTGAACTGAAGTGAATTGATGGAGTTACATGAAAGAATCAATTTAGTTTTCACTTCATTAGGAAGGATAGCCTTGCCACTGGTGTTATCTTGGCACTTTTTGGGGGGTAGTAGCAGGGTCAGGACTCTGGTGGTTAATATTAGACAATGCAGGCTCATTTTTAAATACCACCACTCTGATAACTCCCTGTGGGTATGTGGGTATGATCCAGTTTACAGCCCTCAGCATATCCAGATGTATATTTCTCTGCCTGCTTCCCTGATACAGAAGTGTATTAGAGGACCAGAGATAAGGCAGCGCTGCTGGTCAGTGAGTAGCAGGCTTTCTCAGTGTTAATGCAGGTTCTGTGTATTCTGCACACACACACCCCCCCTCCATCTCTGAGTAACTTCTTGCTGAATGTCTTATCTCGTAAGCCTTTCGAGGACTCTTGAGGACTAGCACTATTATCCACAAAAAGCGGTGCAACTGCCCCCTTCCTATTTCATTCAGAGGAATAGAATTTTTTTCCCAGTGAGTTGATGTTTGGGACATTTCTTATAAAATCTGGATTGTGCTTCCCAAAAGCTTTGTAGTTCATTATGCTGAACAATGTCTGTCCTTTTAGATTTTTAGATTTGAAGTTTTTTATTGTTTTTTTTTTTTTTTATCATAAACCGTTGTGCCATTGTGATTATACGACTACTTTTACTCCAGTTCTAAATGAAGAACTAACTGTGTGTGTAATGCAAAGTGGATACAGCATGCTAAGTAGCAGGGTTTCTAAACTGTTTGTGGTAAAAAAAAATTAAATACTTTGTTATCTCTAAGTGGAGGTTAACAACTAAGCTGGAAAAAAGGGGACATTTAACTTCCTTCTTTAAATGACCAAGTTATCATTTTAGATAACAGTATTACAGCAATGAGTATTATAACAATTTGGTGAGTTTATCGATGCAGTATGTTAGCTATAGGCAGAAGATCTGAGCCAAACATTACTGGGTGAAGGACTCTGGGTGTACGGTGCTGGAACTGTGGTGCTGTGCATCTGTACTGGGTTTCTGTCTCTGTCACTCTTTCTTGCTTTTCCACTGTCTTTCTGTTCCCTATGGATCTATAGCGACTGGATTTTTAGTTTGTAGCTCTGATCTCCAGCACATTTGGACCTGATGACTGAGGTTAAGGCTCATAATGTCACCTTTTTATATGAGAGAAGTATCAGTTTCATGAAAAAGTCCTGATGTCACGATAGAAATCCATCTATAACTAATAAATGAACAGTCTTTTTTATAATTATTGATAATATTAGTGATTCTCTACCAGAACATTCAGCTTTTTGTTACTGAAAACTCCCATGATAGCACTTTAAAATGGGAGGTCTATGTATAAAAATGGGATGATTCACAATTCCCTCAAATTATAGCAGCCATTGTGTATGTTAACCCCAATTTAAGTTCAAATCCAATGTGCATGAGATCACCTCGCTCTCTCTTCCTCTCTTGCTCACTCTTCCTCTCTTGTGTTCTTTCTCTCTCTTCCACACAGCCTTCTTCTTTTTAAACTCTGACCTGGTAATTGTGTTGTATATCTGAAGGCTAACTGAACTGTACACAGAAGCAGTTTGAAGCCAGTTCATTTTCAAAAGCCATGGGATGCATTTGATGGCATTTCTTTTGTTTGTTAATACAATGAAATCGTTAATCCGGTTTTAGACAAATTTGTGTATTATTTCAATTGTTTTCTAACATGTAAATAAAAGCACACAAATTAAGGTATGTCTGTTTTGAATTTGTCTAGTTATCTAGTTTCACAACAGTCGAGCTGTAATGGTTTGTTGCAAAATAAATAAGTGTCGAGTGGACTGTATTTTACTACAATAACGCTCACTCCGGTAGACTTTAACCTTTAGTTAGGTAGTAATTAAGGTTTAGTCCAGTGACCTAAATGGGGGGAAAAACAGCAGAAAGGAGAACATATGTCTAGTTGGGTGTTCTTTGTTTGCCAGGCTTTCTGATCATTTCTCATTTTACAAAATATTTTAAAAATCCCAATACTGCCTATTATTCCAATAAGCTACATAGCTACTTTACAGGAGAGGGCAAAACCATTATATAATTCTAATATAAGCTATTGTACAGGGTGTGTAAATTAATTTTGCAGCATTTCTATTGGTTATACAGCTTCTGTGTTCAAATGACATGGGGAAAAATACAGATGGAGATTACATATGTGACGCCCTTTCAGAGCACTGACTCCTTTTTAAGTCACTGTTAATGGTGTTTGTGAAGCCTGACACTGGTGGGAATAAGGATGTAGGTTCTCTTTGTAGGTGCTCTTACCTGTTTGTTCATGAGGATGTATATTACCGGGTTAATGACGGTGCTGCTCTTGGCTAGGAGAGAGGGAACCACGCTCGCTATGGGTGTGATGATTCCTGGCCGACCAAACGTGGCCATTATGGCTACCACACTGTACGGCGTCCAGCACAGCAGGTAACACACCACTGTAGTGATCACCATAAACAACACATGGTACTCCCTCCTTCGAGCCGCCGACTTCCGAATCCTCCCTACCTGAACAGAAAAGGAGAAAATGAGGGTCTCAATATGAGATTTCTTGTGCTGTCCGTACGCCTGTTTTCTTATCTGTAATTGTTTGTAATTGCATACTTTCCGTCCTGCAAGTTAACTTCACCTTTATCCTTCAGCATAATGTTTCACCCTTTAGATGTTGTTAGAGCCAAAGTAAAGGAAAATATTTTCTGAATGTTTTGGTTAATATTTTGAATTTAAATGTTATTATATGCATATTTAGTAATAGGTAACCTGTAGAAACTGAAAATGAGGAATTTAGGTAGCATAATTGATGCTGACTTTCTATTGGTCAGTATGTGGATCCTGTGCTGTGCATGTGATAGAGGATGGGTTTTTTTGGAAAAGAAAGGAGATGTATGTGCAGCTTGGAAGCATATAGTTTTTTGACTGTGACTGAGGCATTATCACTCTTCTATGACCTTTCATCCATCACTGATCATTGGCTTGGAAGCATTGAAACTTACTCACTGCTGAATGTGATCCTGTTGATGACAACCGTCCGAAAATAAAAGAAGCCAACCGTTTCAAGAATTTGGAGTCTGTGAGTAAGCTTGCTAATGAGATAGATGTTCGAATGGATGTGGATACGAGTCAGAAAGTCATCTAATCTGCTCATATGAAGAAGTGGTTGAATTTATTTAAGCAAAACAGAAAATTCACCACTACAGATGTATTCCATGCCTTACATTATTGTAGAATCTGTTGCATTATGTGGAAGTTCACACTTTATGTACAAAAAAGCTTCCTTTTTTAGGGAAACATTCTTTTATTTAAAAAAATTCAGTTCAGGTTGAAGGGCAGGGTTGTTTGTGTACAAAAGCCTGTTGTGTTTCTTTGCTGCAAGGCTCATGATGAACTATGCAGGGCTCACCTTGGTTTCTGGTTCTGAAATAAACAGTGCCCTGGTCACCACTAGCGGAGTGGGGTGCTTGTGTGCGTTCCTACTGTGAAACAATCACTGTTACATCAGACACCTACAAGAATACAAGCAACCCATCTATTCCACACAGACACTGTCAGCTTCCCATTATAGGAACAAAAGGGAGTAAAAGAATAATGTTTAATAATAATCAAATTAGATACTAGATATAATAATGTCAGTCAACAATGTATGAAGGGCATCAATACAGGGGCAAGTTTAGTTTGTCATGTTTTTCAAAGATGTTTTCAAAAGTGTTTTCAAAGGTCAGTAAAAGACCATGCACCTCATTATCTGCTCTGTCCTGCAAATCCTGCGCAAGTCCTATTATAAATAGAGGCATGTGCAGTGTTTTCAGTTCTGGAGCACTTGACCGAAATCTTAATTCTGAAAAATGATGCAAGCAGCCACTTCACATTCTCATTGAAATGCCTCTGACTTTATACTGAGACTTGAAAGGCCTTTAGATTTGGATTGTTTTTTATATGTACCTTCCAGCAGAAATATTGATTCCAGGAATTCTTTTGATTAATTATTCTATTAGATACACATTTCTTTTTGTGGCAAATTAACCTGTGACTCACTTCAGTAAGTTCATTCCAACAAATTCATTATTTTGAAAGCCAGCGTGCATTTCAACACCAGCCATCTAATACAAGTGAATGGAATTATTATTAATTGATTCAGAACCCTTTTGTTGATGTTCGAGGTCGGGTCACACTCAAACTTCATTCTCCTGGTGAATATTTCTGCTGCTGTGTTAATTGTTAAGAGTGGAAAAGATGAACTGATCTCTACTAGCATAAAGTTAAAGATTTACTAGAAGAACTTTTAGGAAAAATCATTGCTCTTTTAGATTTGTACAATGTTAGTGTAGGGAAAACAGGAAAGGAGCTCCATGCAAATGTTGCTGATAACTTTTACCAAAGACCATAATAAATGCTGCTAACTGCCTCTTGTGCAATATCATATGTATGGTGCAATCACACCAGAAGGTTTACATCTACACTGTTAGATTACATTGTAGTATTGTTTCTGCTGTAGTTTGAATGATACATGTTGCAATATGTTGTGGTCTATGGAGAAACATTGTCTCATCACACTATATACATGTACATATCTGCTGATGACAAAAGTAACCTTGAATTAGCTTGTAAGGGTTATGGCTTGTTCACAGCAGTCATTAAGAATGGCCAGTTGATTTGCAAAGCTTAATTACTACAGTCCTTGACTTAATGCAGTCCTTAATGACCTTAACTTAAACCTTCTACAAGCCATCAGCAGTTATGGGCTCCTCTTAGCAGCTGTCAGGTACAACATAATTGAAGCCTTCAAAGCAGAGTAAGGCTGTGAGGTTACAAAGTGTGTTCAGGTAGATGTTTCCTCAGTTCATAATAATACAGTGAAGAAATGTCAGTTGACATGAATGAGGTCTGGGAGACCAAGAGAGAAGTGCTTTTGTGATGTAGTGGCACACTGTCATATTTGTGAAGGTGTCAATGAACAATAGAACAATGCGGCACAGCCCCAGAGAGCAGTTTTCTCAAAAAGTTTTTTTTTCCATTCCTCTTTGTGACCTCCACCATTCCTGTCAGCTCACATTTCTTAAATGCATCAGGAACTGAGGAAACACTCCCTAAACATGCTACACTTATCCAGCCTTATGATGGTTTAAGAACCATCCAGGGTGGAGGTAGCTCAGTGGGTAGGATACTTGCCTCTGGACCATGAGGTCATGGGTTCGAATTCTACCTTCAGCATCCCACCACCACTGGGTCCCTGAGCAAGACCCTTAACCCTAAGTTGCTCCAGGGAGACTGTCCCCTGTAGTTAAGGGAATGGAAGTTGCTTTGGATAAAAGCATCTGCTAAATGCCGTAAATGTAAGACATTCTTCCTTGCTTCATTACCATAAAATTCATTTTGGCTGCAATGAGCAAAATGCATTTGCAGGGGAAAAAAGTGTAGAATTTCATGGAAAGAGTCTCTCTCTCTTCACAGGCATATGTCACTAGGGCACATTTCACTAGAAGAGGGTAGAATGGATTCAATATATACCAGAACAAATATCACACTGTCTTTAAAATAGCTAAAGATGAAAAGAAAAAACTTCTGCAACAGGATAATGATCCTAACCGCACCTCAGAATCCATAATAGACTGAAGGTTTTGCCCCACAGTACCCTCACAGTACCCTGACCTAAACATCGTTGAAAATCTGGGAATATACCTCAAAAGAGCAGCGCATGCAAGGCGAATCTAAAGATAATGGATGGATAGATGGATGGGTACTTGCCAAAGGGGAGTTACTAAGTACCGACGATGCAAGGAGCCCATTTCCTTTTCCCTCTTCTAAGCTTGTAAAAAACAAAAATTAAATGCAAATCTTGCTCAAAACATTAAACAGAATGGTCATATTTTCATTTTGCTACAGCATCTTCTTTATATGATGAATGAACAAATAACCAACACATTGCATTCTGGTGAAGTCTGTGTGTCTTTTTGTGCTTCAGAAGTAAAGCTTGGACAGTCACGATTTTAAGATGTCTTTTTTCATGCTCTTTATTTTGTAGTAGAATTCTATTCAGCCTACTGATTTATGATTGGCCTGAACTACATGATAATCATGACAGTGCTGAGACCCATTTGCCTCCCCTGATGTTGCACAAGGTATCCGGCTTTCAGGCTGGTCTTAAATTATTATCTTCTCAGATTTTCCTGTGGTACAGAGAATGCATAACCCAATTTTAACAGCTTTCCTTCTTTTGCTGCAGGATACAAACGGCTAACACAGAAAATTGTGCCTTGGCATTATCCTTTGTGCTTATTTTAATCTTAAATCACATTTGATTGGTGGGCATAACGTGAACGTGTGGGGGTTTTTTGCTCCAGGAAAATGTTTAATATGTGTTATTTTTAATAATGCTTTACAAATAAAATGGATGTGGTGATGGTAAAGAGAAATGATTGTCAGTTTAGAATCAGACTGCAGTCCTTGTAGTAGAAACCTCTTTGTGTTTGACTGATTAAGGTCACATGGCAGTAAACAAACACAATGCAACACAAAGTCTCACCTGTTTGACCGCATAGAGCAGCCTCCCATAGCTGTATATCATGACCAGCATTGGCAGGCCCAAGCAGAAGATGAAGAGGCAGATGATGTATGCATGAGACTGGGGTGATCGCTCAGTCCATGACACTGAACAGCTAGTGCCAGCTCCTTCTAGGCCATAGCTACTCCAACCCAGCAGGGGGGGCACTGTCCAGATCACAGAGTACAGCCAGGAGCCACCCACTGCTAGCAAGGGCTTACGGTAGTTTGGACCCTGCTTGTTATACACGGTTAGTGTGTTGTACCGGTCATAGGACAGCATCACCAGGGACATTAGAGACACAATACCTGAAGAACAAGGAGAGAGATAGAGAGAAGGACAAAATCAGTGTCAGTAACTGTTTTATGACATTTCTCCTCAGAGAACCAACACCAACAGGGACGTTAATGGCACTGCATTCAAATACATAGAGATCAATATATAGTTGGTCCCCCGATTGCAGCTATAGCAGCTTCCACTCTTCTTGGAAAGGTTTTCAAAAGATTTTGGAGAATTTCTGTGGGAATTTGTACCCTTTCATTCTGTAGAGCGTTTATAAAGTCAGGCACTGATGTTGGACGAGAAGGCCTGGCTCGCAATCTCCATTCCAGTTCATCCTAAAGGTGTTTGATGGGCTGTGTGTGGACCAGTCAAGTTCTTCCACACCAAACTCATCTAACCATGCTTTAATGGACCTTGCACTGGTGCACAGTCATGCTGGAAGAGAAAAGGGCCTTTTTCAAACTGTGCCCAGAAACTTGGAAGTATGGTGTTGTCCAAAGTGTATTGGTATGCAGAAGCATTAAGATACTTTTTCATGCACTGTATATAGATACAGGGGAAAAGCCAATTAGGAGAAAGAAATAATATTCTCGGATTGGTTATTTTCAAACCTCCCATCTCTGAGTACAGCTGACTGTGACATCTAAGCCTTGTCCGCCACACCCATCATCCTCATGCTGGTTGTTTATGTCACAAAAGCAAAATAAAATAAGAAGGATATCTGCAGTTTCCACGCATGTGCGGGGTTCATTGGAGTTTTCAGAAAAAGTCTGCGTTAGTCTAAATCTGCATTAGACTGCTATTACGCACATAAACGGGGGGTTCTTTAGACAGTAATAGGTCGATGGGTGGATGGTTATGTAGATATGGTTAGGTAGATGGAAATAAAATCTAAAAATAGATAAACAGATGGAAAAACAGACAGACATAAATAGGCCAATCATTGTGAAGAGAATTAAGGAGTGAAGCTGTCATTTTTCGCTCCACAGGGTGCAGCTGCTGCACTGTTACTGTCAGCCTCTACAGCATAAGGGTCCTTCCTAAAAACACACTTGTATACCTGATAGACATACAGAAGCACACCTGCTGTGAGCCAGGCTAATTTCTGTAATCCCGTTGTAGCACCGCTAAGGTTATCATAAGTCTCTTGGGCCTCTAACATTTTTATGAACTTGCAGTACCTTTAAAAGTCCACTAGTCAACCTTGTCCTTTTAGCTTGTTATGGACTCAAATCTCATAAAGGCTGCGGAAAACGCCAATGCATGGTGTGGGTTATAGCACTGCAGTTCAAGACCTGAGCTACAATGTTTCTAGCATTTCCTCGAAATCTTTGAAATATCGTAGACTTAGAATCATATCAGTGAGACAGAAAGAAAGAAACAGTAAGCCATCATGATTTTTATGCTTTAAACTGATAAGATTAATGTTCTTGAAAAATATGATACTGAATGCACAGAAATATGTTACTCACTAATAATGGTCTATTTCCAGTATTAGGTGTGTAGATGCGTTGGCTATAGAGTGTGTGTAGGTATGGAGGGTTTGTATGGAGGGTTTGGAGTGCCAGTATGAATTATGTAAATGTCATTAAATAAATAATTAAATGTGTCATTCATTGTTTAGAATGGGGAAATATGGCTCTTTTGATATTGGGAGTGGATTGTCTCCCACTATAACATTCTTTTCATTTAAAGTGGTACGTGACCTTGCGCAGATGTATTCATATGTGATGGAGAGAGAGACACCAACTAGGGGGGTGAAATTGATGGTTGAAATTTCGGACACCACTATAAAATGGCTGACTCACTGCAAAGTGCCTTACATAGTGATTGAGCTTTTTTTTTAGGGACCCTTTATTTTGAGGCAAGTGACAGGTAGCGGAAAAGGGGGGTGTATCGAGAAAGAGAAGAGACTGTGGAGTGCATGAGTGAGACAAAGGTGTCAGCACAAATGGATGAAGGACACTGAGCGTCACACACACGCACAAACAAGCTTAAAGGTCATTTCACAGGTGCAGAAATAAGTGCTTCCTCAATACTCAGAACCCTACTGTGTGACAGAACACACACACAACACAAAAGCTGACAATACAATTACCTGACAATCCAAACCTACAAAGATTAGCAGATCAGCACAGAGATCAGCTCATTTTAGTGGCAAAGCATACATTTAAAGCACTTACCACCAAGCACTTTTAAGGTGAAAACCGTAAAAGTGAAACACAAAAAAGCTCTGACGCAAAAGGAGTGGTTTGACCCCGTCCAATACTGTCGTTAATACACTGTGAGTTATGCAAGTGTTAGAAGAAATATTTGGATGAGGGTTTATATAACAGTATTATGTGGGATTGAGGTGTTCTTTAAACATTCATAGACAGATCATTTCAGGGGCTTTTCGAGCGGTGCAACCACCTCACTTTGGGTTTGAGATTGCCAGTTTGAAATACCAGCGATGATAAATAACTGGGAGCTCAGGTGAAGAAAATTACTGGCGGAACTGTCTGCTGGAAAGGGGCCCAGCAGCAGCAGAGAGTGTGTAAAAAAATACTGACATGCAGAAATAAAATGTAACTAAACGTACTAAAAAGTTTGAACTAGGCTGAGTTCATTTAGTGCAATGTCTTCCCTTAAACACTGAAGTTCAGCAGTTTTATAATATAGCAGATGATAAGTTGAGTGTTAGCCAACTAGCTAAAAAGATCAAGCTTATATTTAAGATGATAAACTGCTTAACAGGATCTTGCTGCTACAAAGAAATCTAATAAAAAATGTAAATTTGGCATCAGATCAATTGTAGTCTACTGGTGGTGAACAGAGCAGTACATTTTATTAGTTGTTATACATGCTACATCAGTGAATGCAGTTCTAATGACAGTGTGCATACTCTGCTATTTAGTGGGGTAATATGAGGTTTGGGACACAGCCCTCCTCTCTTGAAGGCCATATTTAACAGTAAAACTTTCATAATTAAAACCTACATGATTAAAAGTTACATCAACACAAACTGTTGTTTCTATTATATTTCTTTACATATCAGGATATTAAAAAGGTCATTTCATCACAGCTGACTGGATGACTTTAGCTGGATCACTAGCTGGTTTTGTGACTGTGGCTGCAGGTTTTTGGAAACAATACTAAATATTTTTTTAAATATTATATTATAAGTTAAGCTCGGACATGTAACCCTTACTGATTATTTCTCTGACATGTACATACTGTTGTAGGAAAAGCAAGATTACTGTACACACCCAACAGGGATCAAACTTTAGTATGATATTATTTCTGCAAATTTTAGTTGATAATTTCTATGCATTTGCTGAGTTTAACATACTGTGAATCAAATACCAATTTTGTCCAAACAAAAGCTAGTTTGCCTTTGAATTATGCGAAAATGCCAGTTCTTTTTTCTGTAAAGTGTTTTTCTTATTCCTTGGTGACACAATTAGTGTATTTATTTTCACATAGAAAATCAACAAAATCTAACTTAGGCCAATAATTAGGCCATTGATACACACATAATGTTCTTTTGTTAAAGCGCATTGACAGTTCCCAGAAATCAATGTGCATTATGAATCTATTTGGTGTCACACAGAGATAATGTTGCTTTACCAACAGCCCAGAATACAGATATTTGACTAAATGGATTCCCACTGAGGTCATATATGCACATATTAACCAGAATTCACAAACTTGCTTTCTGCCAGTGTCAAAATCTGGGCTTTCTCGTGAAGTTTCTGTTTTGAAATTTTATCGCCTTAAAAGGTTCTTTCTTAACAATATTTATAAATTCTATCTAAACTCTTATGGATGCACTCATCACCCCACATCTGTGAAAGCAACCGTACATGGGAATGAAAAATGTTTTCAACTTTGAAATTATTTGTTTCCAAGTTATATTGGAGCATTTCTACTGGTCCATTCATCATGAAATGTTCACACAGCTGCTTTTATGACAACGGTGATCATTTCCTATTGACTTCAGTGTGCTAAAAATTAATAGGCAGTCAGAAATCCATGTGGAACATCCCTTTTTGGACTCCTGGAGCATGTAAGGCTTTTCTCTCCATATCTTGCTTGAGCTATTTTTAATACTGTCTTGTTTGATTTTATGAAGTTCCTATCAGTGACAGCTGGGCCTTGCATAATATTTTCACACCACACTAACAACCAGCTAATACAGCAGTCAAAATTGCACTTTACTTTTCAGTGGCATAACAAGGATCTATTTTTTCACTGAAGTGAATCTGGAGGTGTATATAGTACAGGTCAACAAAGAGGAAGTGTATGTACTTTGCACAGCTGTAATCAAGACTAAAGTCATCCCAACAGTAAAAAAAAAAATTCCCTTATGAAGATAGTGTGAACATTTTTGATCCATGTGTGAGACCCACACAATGTAAAGCTATGATCAGGATAATGCACACAATACAAGAAGTGCATACAAACAAGTTGCTTATGAAGAATTAGCATTTCGTAAAGCATGTACTTCCGCAGACAGGATCTGTATGTTTGCAGTTTCCCGTAAATTTTTGGCAAGTTTGCAAATGTTGTTGTGGGAAAACAACTTTGTAGATGAATTTGAAGCAAATTTTGGACTGGAAATGAATGCTGGGCCTGGCAATACTAAAAACACAAATAGTATGAGCATTAGCTTTACATAATAAGGCATGTTTGCAGTCAGTAAAGCTACAAATCGAAGCTTTCGATCCTTGGGGATTGCTTTGATATTTATTTACATAAAAGGTATAAATAAATAAATAGTCGACACTGCCAGCTGCTTCCCCAGAATGATAACTGCCTCAGTGTTCCTATTGTTATGGTGCTGCATGCTTATAGTTTTTCTAAATGTTGCTAATTACCAAAGACAGTGTCGTTAGGGGATTAAAGAATTCACATTGAGAGGCCTTAATAAATCTGCATATAATAAGCAATACTGAGTATCTTACAGTTTTCTTCAGCTGTTATACAGCTGAGCATGTTGCCAGAAATCACAAAACAGCCTGGAAGGAGGTGCGACTGACCTCGAACCAAACACTGATGACAAAAGAGCTAATGAAAGAGATTTGATTGAAAAAATGGTTATAAAATGCTGTGTAAAAACATCAAATGCACAAAAGTTATGTTCAAATGAAACACAAAAAAATGTTAAAAGGTAATAACTTATGATATTTTATTTGGCTGTGTTTTATACAAACATAATATGCATTCAGGTATGTAAGTGAGTGTGTGTGTATAAAACATACCCAGCGTTCTAAATAACATATTGTAAGAGTTTAGAAAAGTCCTGTTTTTCCACATGACAGATGATACATTAGGACTTCTCTAGAAGACTCTAGATTACTACTTCTATGGCTTTTGAGGTTAGAGAGGAGAGTGAGCGGAAAAGCAGTCTCTATCTCTCTCGCTATTGAACTTGTTCTTTAACTGTACAGATTTCACATTAGAAACTACTGTAATGACATTTATTGTTTGTTGAGCAGTGGGATTAGAATGTGAATAAGGTGAGATCTATAATTACAGCATTTGCTATTTCCTTAAAACCCAAACCTACATCTGTGTATTTGCACATATGTCCAGAGTGCATGTATATCAAAGGCTCATACCATGAGAAGCTATATTTTCCAGGCTTTTTGATGTAGTTTGATCAGTGAGTAAACATCCTGTAATGTGGATGAAGGCAGGGGAGGCGGGGGAGCAGGAGAATTTGGCAACACAGACTCTCGTCTCTGCAAGACTGGAAAAGCAGAGAGGCACAGGACTGCTTTTCTCCCACAAATGACACTTTTTTGTTTCAAATTCCATTGTGTAGCTGTACCTCATCCCTCTTGTCTCCACAGCATTGTTTTTCATCCTGCTGGGCCAGAA
Organism: Phenacogrammus interruptus; assembly: GCA_037974425.1. Taxonomy (NCBI): domain Eukaryota; kingdom Metazoa; phylum Chordata; class Actinopteri; order Characiformes; family Alestidae; genus Phenacogrammus; species Phenacogrammus interruptus. The sequence goes on from JBBPCW010000002.1 coordinate 8,869,447, forward strand.
GGAACCTTCACTGAAGAACTGGACATCCTCCTCAGTTCACTCTCAGATCACGGCTCCCCACTCATTCTTCTTGTTGACTTAAACTCCCAGTTGATAACAAGATCACCATCTTTTGCTCTCTACCTAAACAAGTCTCCTCATTCACATTCTTTCTCCAGACCTCCAGCCACCCTACTCTTCCCCCTCTTTCCACACCAGCGCTTTCCTCCACTGTCTTTCACTCCATCTCCCTGAAACATCTCCCTCCTGTCCTTCAATGGTGGAAATGGCTACCAACTCCCTCCTCTCCACTCCTCATTCAACCAACTTTGTCTGTTTTCTTTTAGGGTGACACACAGCTCACATCCTTCACTGTGTCAATCTGATGTACTATACAACAGCCAAAGAGAATTTAAAGCAACGGAAAGAAGATGGAGTATAGAATCTTTTTTTATCTATCTAAATTCGCCACTGTGAAGTTGAGATGATTCTTTCCTGCAGTCATAACCTCTCTCCCCTATTCTCAAACTACTGGCCACCCTCTATTTACCTGATTACCCCCACTTTCCACAGACAATATTCATCAGCTCCACGGACAATGACATCACCATTTGATCCAATCCCATTCATACTTACCCACACCAAACGCTCTGCTCATATCACCCCAATCCTCTATGACCTTCATTGGCTCCCTGTCGCTTACCGCATAAAATTCAAAGTTCTCCTCCTG
>JBBPCW010000002.1:9047796-9062155 GCA_037974425.1 Phenacogrammus interruptus
TGTGTGTGTGTGTGTGTGTGTGTGTGTGTGTGTGTGTGTGTGTGTGTGTGTGTGTGTGTGTGTGTGTGGGTGTGTGGGTGGGAGAGAAAGAATATGTTGTCAAACAAATACAGTACTTTTAAAAAGAGCAATAGATTAAGAAATGAGAATTCTTTACATGCAGTCTTTGTCATTATATGACATACTGGTCATAGCTAAATTATACTATTCATGCTAGAAAGGTTTTAAATGAAAATTGCCACCATGCTAACAAGGAGACCTGACCTATCCTTACAGAGTGACCATTCACACACATATACAAATCAATACTTATAGTGAGTAAAAATAGTATTTTCTAGTGCTACCAAAGTGAACATGTTAAAGATGTCAATGCAGTTTCTTTGTTCAAGACATCCATTATAGTCCAGGCTAAAGCTCTGCTGCAATACCTCTCGTTTAAATGCAGCCATGTGAGTAATTCAACAGACTATGCAGGACAGTGCTCACAGGAGAATTATGCATAAATCAGTGAGCAGAAAACAACAAAGCAGCTGCAAAATGGAAAGTTCCAGTTCCCTTCCAGAGCCTCCACTGTAAGAAGCTGTAAGAACACAAGCAAGAAGCTTCAGTCTTGGAGGACCTGGAACTATTGGGTATAGATATAACATATTACATATATTCAATTTTTGGCTGGAACATGCAGCCACAGTTTCTGTCACTGGACACTGAGGATGAAAACTGGAATCTAAGTCGTTTTTCATGTATAGGGTTTTATAGGCTTTACAGGGTATAATAAAATGCATTACTAGTTAAAAGGGGAAAAAATCTGTTTGCTCAAATAAGACAATTATTATTGTAATTATTATAAGGTAATATGATCTTATAATAATATAATTCATTATTGTGCTGAGTTGCACACTTCAGTTTCTAATTTATTTGCCAATCTTCTGAAAAAGCTTGTCCATCCTTGCATTTTTAGAGCAAGCAATTTTGTAACCAAAACTTTTCCCAAAAACTGCAAAGGCCTGAGCAGCAAATATAAGGATGCAACTGTAATAACTGTAGTCATCCTAACTGTGCTTACCTCATCGATGCCTCTAAAATGCTGTAAATCTTGAATGTGCGTGTATATAGAGTCTACTGGCTCTGAAAAATTTCCTGCTCGAATGTTCTAGTCAGCACAGTCAGCAGTCAACAGGAAAGAGAGTGCGCAATATGCCGGCCCAGCAGATCAGAGTCATAGGCTTTGTATACTGCTTAAATGAGGAGTGTGTTATTCCACACCATCTGATTGATGATACCTTGTACCCTGCGTGGTGTGGACAGACTACACCGTGTAAAAGATGGAGAAAACAATAACCTATCAATCATGCAGTCTGCTCCTGATTTAAAACTTCAGCCATGAAAAGCACCCAGCCGCAACTTAGACACTTCATCAAAAGCACCAGGTCATCATTGTGCCATTACCCATTTCCACACAACGCTTTTCCCTTAGTGCATCACTGTCAGGGCATTGCTAGGGTCCAGTACTTTTTTTTACTGGAATTTCTCAAACTACGTTCCACTATTCATATCCTTCAGTGTGTGCTGTAATCTAAAAAAAGTTAATAAAATAATCCAAAAGTGCAGTCAACAGTGTAGAAGGGTCCATCAGGGTAAGAGCTACTTGCTTTAATAATGGTAAAGTAACAGAGGCTAAACTCAGATACATTGTATAAGTCTGGTGCTGTCAAAGTCATTAGAAACTCAGACTGCAGAAGAGTAATCACATAACAGGAAACAGCACCCAGACATCTGTGACAATGGTAACATTTTACATTAGGCATATATTATAATGTCCATTTATTGCCCCTATTGAGGCTTATTACTTTTTCAATAATAACTAGAGTGAATACTAGAGTAATAACTTCCACTTCTATTTGTGAAACGTACATCACAGTCTTGAGTTCCTGACAATGTGTTAATTCTTCTACTTTATTAAGTGTTTGAGTGTATTTCTTCAATAAACATGTGTATTCTCCACTTGCCATATTGTTAAGAAGTATGAAAGTTAGTAGAAACGAAGGTTCTGTGAAGAAAATGAGTTTTATGCCTTAAAAATAAATGTGTTATAGAGTATCTCTAAAGGGGTACTATTAATGATCTGTTCAGCTTTTCTAATCCAAAGTTATAGTGTAGACTCTCCTATTTTTCTTGTTTACAGTTGCATATGTCTAGCGTACATACCTATGCACCAAGGCTATTATTATTTTTCAAAATTCCCATTCGTTTAAGTTGCTCAAATACTTTGCCGCTACATTACTCAAGAAATGTCCATCTCCTGTGCCTTTTTATATCTTTCAAACTGATTTCATTCTTCTTGCAGTAGACATTAGAATAGTTTTGGTGTAGTCTGGTGTTATCTTTTTCTGTTTAAGAATTATGGCAGTAGTGGTGTAAACAACTATTTACAGTCTCAAAATACCACTCTTTATGACTTGCCTCCAGATCTCTGTATTATTTATCTTTACTTCCATGATTTCATTTGTTTTTTGTGTACTTTTTTGTTCACCATACTCCTGAAAGAACTGTGCTGTCACCTGGCTAGGCATGTTTCTTGGCATCATTAAATAAGTCCAAACCAATCTGGGTATCAGTTTCACAGTCTCCTGTGTTTACATCAGCCCCTCCAGGTGAGGCGAGAGACGTGTGTAAGGTGAGAAATAGTGGTGTGTGAACATCAGCATCACTGATGATAGAGCCTCAAACACCCAGCATCTCATCTCCCCAGCGGAAGAGCAGATGGAGCAGATAAGGTGGGATCTTAATTAAACCACACCCTTCCATCCTGAGACAGACAGTGGGCCGGCCTTGCGCCACGCCGCCTCCCCGTCTTACATCGGCGTTTGAAGAATGGAACATGAAAGAGGCTGCGGCTCTCAACGTGGGCCTGTATCATTACTCGAGCCCAGCGATCTTAATTAAAAAGCGTTGCGTGTTATGTGCCATAACAAAGGAAGATTTGAGTTCATTTAAATCCAATTATGCCTGGACAGTATCTCCAAAGACGAGAGAGTAATTGCTGTTTGAACACGCAGGGCTTTGTTCTATTGCCATGAGATTAATAAATGTGATCACAACAGTCTCTAAAACAAGAGGAGATAAGGAAAGGGCGGCGCACCGCTACACTGGAGGCTTTGAAGGCCCTCAAGAACTCCACTCAAAAAAAAAGTACCTGAGCAAACTCGAACGGACCTTCCCAAGTCTGGCTTCAAAAGCTGCTGTTCTACATGTCAAACTGCAGCAGGAGCTTCACGAGAACAGTTATATTATGAGGATTAAGCCTTATCCCGCCAAATCACCCATACCTCATTTAAACCCACAAGCTCTTGACACTGTTTGCCATAAAATCCCCAATAAAGGGAATTCATAAAACATGAAATCCTCTAAGAGCTTCCATTTTTCCTGACCCTCTTTTCTTCCACCAACCATTCATTCTCCAGGCTCAGGTGGCTGCTTCTCAGAGGCTGCAGTGAAACAGTGTCCTGATCGATACTTCCCTCCATGCCCTTTAGGACAGAATAAATCATCTGTTTAAGAGAAAGCCTATCGACGGGTGGAAGGGGCCCCGCGTTTCTGCAGGCTCCTGAATCAGCGATCCCCATTTTTCTCCTGCAGCCGCCTCCCCCAGAAAGGCAGCCTAATCCCCCTCTCTGACCAGCATCTCCTGATCAGAGTAACATTGACCTATGACCTCCACCCCTCTGTCTGATGACCTATTGATCACGTCTGGACTTGACTGGGGGCGACGTTCACCGTTAGACAAAATGGCAGGATGAAGAAGTGCTTGGGTAAGGGATTTATTTAAGATTTGAGTTCCTTACCTAAAGAATGATCTGATAATCATTGCACACTCAGGAGTATTGGTGATGATCCAACCGCAATAAAACCGAACACACACAGCTCAATATGTATTTAGCACGGACACAAATCTAAAGGAAAGGCTTTATATTAAACAGCCCATCATGCTAATCAAGCAGATTCCACAGCTGTCTTATGAAACGTCACAGAACAACAAAACTCTGGTTTACAGTAAGGTTTGTCTTTACTTATCAAAATCATTCACAGCTCTATAGGAAACTGACCTGCGGGCGTTTGTACATCCCTGTTAATCCAGCTGTTTGGATCCAGAACCGCATGCATGCACTCAAACATGATCCAAAACCTGTTGCCACCGCATGAAAACAAAATCTGCAGTGGTTTCAAGCTCACATGAAAGATGTCAAAACCATGGGACTAAATGAAGTTTGATGTGGATACAGGTAGCTGTCGGATTCAATATCACGCAGACTATTTTTGATCTGAAGAGAAGAAAATAAACAGGAAAGGTACCTGTCAAAAACAACAAGAAGAAGGAAAAAAAAATTGTAAAAAAAAAAAAAAAATCTATAACTCTCCAAAGCCCAAATGTGCCTCAGAGTGCACCTTCCATACACCCCCTCCCTTGTTCCTCTCTCCTCCCTCACTGCCTCATTGACATGTTGTGTTTCTCTATGATGTGTAAACCTCAGAATCTGACCTGCTGCTCTGTATGGCCTGCAGCTATCTCCAGCATGCATGAGCTGCTCCTGAGGGAGAGGAGCGAGTCAAACCTCTATAAATATTTCACTGCTGCTTTCTCCCCTGCTCCCTGCTCCTCTCACTAACGCTCTCGCCTCTGCTGCCGAGCCAAGCTAACCACGCTCGCCCAGCAACCGGGAAACTGTGGGAGAAAAACTACATCAGCTCCATGACAATCACCACCAAATGTGCTCACATAATCACGCACTCAGAATCCCGACTTAATATAACACCCAGGTTTAAATAACTGGGATCGGGAGTCACAACGATCTGTTGATTTGTTTATGGTTTACTCTTTAAATGAATAAACAGAAAACCTGGAAATGTACAATAACAGCCAGCAACAATTATAAGTTAGCTTTAACTTAAGTGTCATTAACACAAAGTTAGAAGTTAATATTGTGAAAGGGAACAAATGGATAGAAAGAACAAGAATGTATATTAACACCCATCAATAATTCTCAGTGAGGTATTATATAGATAACACCAATAAACCATTTTTGGTTTATTGTGTAAAGGACTAATAGACAGAAGGTTGAAATATCATCAATAATTCTCAGTTAGCTGATACAAAGCAATTACTTTAGAGTGTTAAAGTGGACATTTCAGGTTTATTGTATGAATGCAGCTACTTTTATTATATAAAGAAAGGAATAGACAGAAATCTTGAAATTACAGAATAACAGCCAGCAATCATTTTCAAAAATAGCTATATTTTTTTCATGTAAATATAGCTATTTTTGTGTACACATTTGGCTATTTTAAATTTACTGTATACATTAGGCTATTTTAGTATACTGTACACTGCTTTTCTCATTTATTGTATAAAGATAGCTAATTATAGGTAATAGTTTAAAGCAAGTTGTATTTAGTTTTTGTAGATAAGTTTCTGTTTTAAGGTTATTGTAGACAGCTATTTTAGTTTACTGTATACAGTTAGTTATTATTAGTTTATTGTATAAATCTCTTAATTAGTTTTGTTTAAATGAAATGCACAATAACAGCCAGCAATAACTGTTAGTGAGCAATTGGGTGCAACTGAGTCTGAAAGCTTTCCCTGCCGAGATATGCAACTTGGAAGGTGATGGGACAAAAGTATTGGGACACCGCGGCAAGATGAATGGGTCCCCTTGTGTGAAAACATCCAGAAAAAATATATTCATTGCCACGAAAAAGCACAAAAAGGTGGAAGATTTTTGCAGTTTCCGCATTATTGTGGGGATTTCCACATAAAACTATGAGTTTGGTTCTAAAAAAAAATCCACGTGTGACTGAATCCGCAACTCTGAATCCATGTAAACCTGGGGGGTTACTGTATATGTTTGGGTAAATAAAGGAATTCACAGAAACCTGAAAAAAAAAACATCATAACAACCAGCAAAAAATAGAAATGACTTTTTATTCAGTTTTTAGTTTTGTGAAAAAGTTACTTTTTTGTTTATTGTGTAAAGTAACAAATTGACAGAAAGCTGGAAAAGCCACCAGCAAATCTCAGGTACAATGAACAGGCTTGAAAACATGGCTAGAACATTCACAGGATGTACTGTGTGTGGTCTGAGCATTTGATCTCCTCTCAGTATGTGTGTTTGTGTGTGTGGCAACAAGATCAATATGATAAAGAAGTGAGCTGCCCACAGTACTTCTAGAAGAGTCTCTCTCTCTCCCTCTCTTTCTCTCTCTGCCACTTTGCCTATCCCTCCATTTTGCTTTGCTTGCTCCTTTGCCGACTAGTGTTTCACTCCTGCTGTCAGTGTTCCCCTGTCTTCTCTCAAAGAACCCCCCCTCACTCTCTCTCTCTCTCTCCCTCTCTTTCTCTCTAATAAATGTCAAACCACTTCAGACAACTCACAACACTCTGGGGGGATATCTTGGCCTTGTGAAACATTATTGACTCGTTTTAACCCTCACTGCTAACTGCCCAGTGGGCAGACAGGGAGCTGGAGGCTGGGGAAGGGCAATGTTGTCAGTTTTCATTTGGAGTGGGTTTCACCAATGGCTGCACTGTCCCTGCTGTTACTCCCCTCAGTGAGCTCCTAATTCCTCCAGAAAACACAGGCAGGGTTAAAGGTCATGTCACTGGTCAAACTGCAACATTAGTCCATGCTCAAGGTGAAGCTTCGGAGGTTGCATGAAAAATTAGTCCAAGAAGAAGGAGACAGCAGGGGTCAGAGATCAGTGGGCTGGTGTTGGCTCATGGTCAAGGTGACTGAGAGAATTCTCCTGAGGGTGAAGTTCACGTCCACAGTGACCTTCCTAGGATCAATAGCAGCTGCACATATGGCTCTACCTTCACAGACTCTCCCCTTCTTTCTTCATGCTCTCATGGTAACACCTCTAACTCCCATGCGTTTTGTATCCCAAATGTTCCTTCCACCACCTCAGTTCATAACACTTCCTGATGTTAGGTAGTGCTAAATCAGAAGAACGTATGAGCGCACCTCTGCATTTTAAACATAGAAAGTGTTTGGCTGGCTCATAACAAAACTGGTCATTGCTCACAAATCGACTGATGCACCTAAGCAAGCCGTTTTGGTCAGCACTGCATTGAACTGCCACTGCCTACTTTTTCCCATGCACCACTCTAGTGCATTTTGTGGCCAGAGAATAGTAAAAGGCAATTACACACATGACCAAGCTGATAGGCAGACAAATAGCTGCAGCCTTTATCATCAGAGAGAGAAAGCACCGCTGTTGCAGTGAACCACTGTCGTAGTTTGCATTTCAATTAAAAGTGGACGAAAACTTGTCCTATTTCATTCAAAAAGCAATTGCAGCACTGAGCATTGGATAAGAGTGTGAAGGAAGCCATGTCTCAATAATGGAAAATGGCAAGGCAAACAAAGAGATTGTATCAAGAGGTAACATTAGTTGGTGTCTCTCATTTCTTTTCAAAACCCTATGAAGTCTGCAATACCTGGAAAAGTGAATTCACGCATGCATTGTTATGTCTGTTATTGTATATGAATCACACAGCAAAATGCTTTTTAAAAATCTATATTTAATGCAATTCACAACACAGAACTCTCTCAAGCAATAAAAAAGACCAAAACAAGAGTGTCCCAGCACACGCATGAGTCATATGAGTTATTATGATAAAAGGTAATGAATGTAATGAATATTCATGAGTAATTTGTGGGTGGGCAATTTCATAAACACAAATGTGAAGCTCAGAGGTAATATATGTGAATGAATAAAACTGCAATCATGATATTCCTATTTATACATATGACCACGAGTCTGCAGGGTACTAATAATATCAAAAGGTTTTACATATAGCTACTACAAATGCCTGTTTTTTTCCTGAACATGCATTATAAACTGGCTTGAGCGAGACACCCTCCAAGCCGAATACATTTCTTAAAGCCAGCAGCATTGCACTTGCCTGCATTTGTTTCCGAGTACAGCTGGAACAGTGAAGTAACAAGCATTCAATTAAAACACTGGGTTGTTTTCTGTTTCACAGGCAAGGCTGTTATTTGCATACTATATAAATTAGTGAGCCTAGGCAGTCTACTTAGGGTGTCTACACAACACGCTGGCAGAGCATGCACATCCTGATATATTCTGGAAACTGACTTATTAGTCAGTCCTTTGTTGTTGTGATTTTCAACTGCAAAATGACAACACTGTAACAGCAAAACAAAAAAGTGCATTAATTTGGTCTTCAGGAGTGTAGTCAGCATATTAAAGTTGCTGACCAAGCAGAGAGAGACGAGAGAGATAATCGCTAGCTGTATGAGGGTTATAAGGGGCTCAGAGGAGCGGGAGGAGGGACCGCAGTCACTATTCTTTCATGACAGATGTCATTCAAATGTCCTGCCATGCACCACTGCTTCAGACAGCACCCATCACTCTGTCAGACTCTTACTCCACCTGTCACATCCCGGCGTTCCACTGTGTGAATGAAAATTTTCCTCCTTTATCATCATATTATATGGGCATAGCAATTAAGCTTAAGATAAAAAAAAAACAATACTGTATTGTTAAAAACAATACAGTAGATTAAAATATTTTTTTTACTGTTTTCATATTTGATAGTGTGTTGATATGCAAAGGAGAGATTCTGTGATTTAATATAATTACTTTTGCATATTTTAGAAAACAAAAGTCTTTGGATGGTGTGAAAAAGATTTTTTTTTATTGTGAAAGCATGAAGCAAACAAAGAATTTGATCAACCTTTATATCAAGCAACTCTAATAACACTGTTAGCACACATTACTATACATCCAACAACAAAGTAACTACAGTTGATGTATGCGATGTTACAGTAGTGCAACTTGTGCAATTACACATTAACTGCAGTTTTACAGTAAATGCACAAATGTATCATGAAAATAATTACTTTAGCAAAACCTAAAGGTGACAAGCATGTTTATTTACATAAGCTACACAGCTAGGGCAGCTCAGCTGGTAACCTAGTGGTTAGGGCATTTGCCCTGCAATCAGGAAGTTGTGGATTTGATTCCCAAGACTGCTAAGCACCCTGAGCATGGTACCGTCCCCACGAACTGCTCCCTGGGCACCGTATTCCTGGCTGCCCACTGCTTCACTTCTTAAATGGGTCAAATGCAGAGGAAGACTTTCATGCTGTTCACACTGTGTGCTGGTGTTTATGTATGGCAGAATGCTCACTTTCACTTTTTCACTTTCACAGCTGTAATCCAGCTGTAACGGTGAATACATCACCAGACAATAAAATGTGGATCCAATAATTTTACAGAACAGATTGATTCTGTAATCAAGAAAACACTTTACAGTGTTATTCTAACATTTTTTTTCATGTCATTTTTGTAGACCAAAATCTAGCACAAATTTTGCAGCTATTTCAATATGAATGGCTTTAAATGTAAAACTCTGATGCTCACCTACAAAGTCAAAAATGATCATGCTCCATCTCAACTATCAGCACTGATCAGATCACAGCTCACCCTCTTACAGTTTCAATCACAGCTTGACCAGGCCCGCCTTTTCTCAGTGGTCAAAGACATGCATCAAGCATTTTCTCATCTTTGGCACCAAAGTGGTGAAATTACCTTCCACTGACTGTCAGAACTGATGAGACCCTCGCTCTCTTCAAACATCAACTGAAGACCCACTTCTTCACTAAATACTTAGGATAACAACTACATGTTCATTATAGAAACTTCACAAATAAAAACTGTCTTCTGTATATGTGTGTGTGTGTGTGTGTGTGTGTGTCATCCAGTGAGATCTCAAAAACAAGCATAATTTTGTATAGTTTTATATTGATCTCTCTTTGTTCTTATATCCTTATTTTTGATCCTAAGGATCCTTTTAAACCGTCTTTCTCACTACTGCTGCTGTTTCAAAAGAATTTCCCCACTGTGGGATTAATAAAGTCTATCTAATCTAATCTAATTTAAGAGATTGACCTGTTTGAATATTCTAGCTTTTCAATTACATGATATGCTTGTTCCAACTGTGGGCAGAGCTAAGCTATCATTAAAGTTTTACAGTTCAGGCAAGAAGATGCAAATATCCTGAAATAAACATACCCTTGTTTAGTTGTACATGTTTGTAATGTCCCAATTCAATAGTTAACTTATTATAGAAGTTATTAATCCAAAAATATGAAAAATGACTTATGAGTCCAAAAGCATCATTTCAGCTTGGTGTGTCTTGCCTTTAGGAGTAAATAGGAGTGAAAGAACTAGAAGAATTAGAGAATGAGTGCTGAGAAAATATGACACTTCATATAGTCAGACATCTACCTAAGATCAGAAATCATCTCTGCAGATGGAGCTTCTGAGATTAACTTTCTGGTAAATTGGTGTGTGCTTCATTCCAAAACATTCCAAAAATATGCATTCCATAATGTCATCTTTCAATGAAAATGTACTACAAAATTATTTTAAAGGCCATTTTGCAGCATTTGTATTGGTCCAATCATCATGAAATGTTAACACAAAGTAAATTGTTATACATCAATGAAAAAAATGTATAACAAATAGCGATATCTACAATATGAATCTCTCAAAGGAGCGAGATGATATTTTTCTCCTGAGGAATATCAACCTTTGAACCTTTTTAAGTTTCTTTATGGATGCTGCCACTTGTGCGGTGCTCTCTGTTGGTGTAAATTGTCCTCTGAATGGGAAGTGGGAAATGGGTCCTCTTTGAAGGAAAACTGTCTGCTCATAGCACCAACAATTTATGCTGACATTAGAGTAACATGCAAGCTTGATCTGCATGCGTAGTGTGAACATTCAGCCCTACTTCACAGGTTAACAGAGCGGCTTTGTCCAGTCATCCCTTCACCCCAAAATGTAAGTTCTCTAACTTCCAAGTGAACCACTCCTGCACTCCCCCTCATTCTGTCAACTCAGCAGAAAAGTAAAGCATAACCTGAGGACGTGGATGAATCCCCCAGTGCCTTCTGCACTGCACACTGCCTGTGGGGGTGTCTTTGTATGGGCATTAATGTATTATTCACAGCCAGATACGTCTATGTATTTGATCATACTTTGATTAAAACACACAACCTTGAACAATTAAGTTTCTTTTCTTCAAACTTGAGGCAAAGTCCTAAACTTTGTTGAGAGAAGAAATTGAACTTTTGACGTTTGACTTCAAAACACCTGCCTGAGGGAAACTAGTGCATGCCAGGTTTTCATCAACACAGGACCCCGGACAAAGAGAAGAATTCTTCTCAGTAAATTCCTGTATGTATTGTGCTTAAACATGCAGTAATCCAACCATCAAACCCAGTTCACAGTAAATCAGCGCTTGCTCGGAAGATCTGTGCTATTTTGTACAATAAATGACCTTATCCGCCAATCACAGCCAGAGGAATTTCATGCCCAGATAAGTGAATTAACAAATACTTCCATTAGCGGTCATGAGGGACATGTTCCTTAGTCATATTCTTAATTAAAGAACATACTCCTGACAGCTTGTTTCCCCACTCTCTGGTAAACGAACCATACCAGATTCGTCATGTAGGCAATTATGAATGCTAATGCACAGGGCTCTTTTCTCAAATGACGACCTTCTCCAACATGCAAGCACTGATAACACATGCAGCCCTGAGCACAATTCAGCCATACTGCTTTGAGCTGTAATATCTGGCTGTAATATGGACAATAATATTTCAGAGGAAAGCTCAGCCACAACACTACACAATCGTGTCATCACTGTAGGAACAAAATCTTGTATTTTAGATCAGTAGAAATAGTCACAAATAAAACCTTTGGTAAAAACTGACTAAAGCAGCCTTTGCAACAACTGATGCTTGGTGGTTGTAGGAAGCCTTTATTAATGTTTCTACAGGTTTATGTCAGTTTTCATGAAAGGTTTATGAAGTCCGATATTGGCCTTTAAAGAGGAATTACCAGATTTGTTCTATAAAATAAAAGTTTTTTTGTCCTTCTCCTAAAGGTTCTTTTTACTTGAAGTGTTGACATTCCTGGAATGTGCACAAGCTCCTGAGTAACTCTTCTAAAGTAACTTCTTCTTGGCCTAAAATAGCATTACTGAATAACATGTTCATCCAGTTAGCTTTACCAAAAACTGTAAAGTCAAGACAGCTGACCACAAATAAACCAATCAATTGCAATGACCAGTATCTTCTCTCCTACAAGAGGCTATAACTCCTGAATCGCTTCACTCCGCCTCCTTTCTTTTCATTCTCCCTCTCTTCCATCTTCATCACTTTCGCCCCCACAAGACTTGTACTTGCTAATGAGGTGCTAACTCCTACATGAGAAAAGCACCAAGGCCTTTTACCACTTCTTACTCTTGTTTTTCAACCCTTATTTTGTGTCCATATACTTTTAATGACATGTAAAATATGACAACAAACATCTAAATATACCTTTCACTGGACGTTGACTTTGACCAATGACCAGGTCTCCTTCAGACTGAATCATAATGCAGTGTGCAGTATCTGATGATGTTCCATTGCTCTGGAACACATACATAAGAACACATCAGTGGGCAGATGAATTTATCCTGTCACATTAACATGCTTTCTCTCTCCAAGTGTGAAACAACTGGCTTTCACCCTAAAGATGGTTGGCTCTGCACCATAATCCATCTGGCTTTGTCATCAGAGTAAACGTTCACTGAGTACTCTATGAACCATGATCTACAAGGTTCCATATTATATGGACTATAAACTGTTTAGAAGCCAGGGTGCAATTGGGTCCAACAAAAATACTACTTACTGTTTTAACATGTTGGGAAATTTGGCAGTATCTAATCTTGTAATGTGCTGGAAAAGTAGCACTGCTTTTTTTTTTTAGGATTTCCCTCCCTGGATGCCGTTATATAGCAAGTTAATACAGCAAGGTTTACTCATTGGCAAGCAGACTAAAATTTTCACTGAGGTGTAATGACACTGAATAATTAAGCGGAGGTAAGACAAAAAAAGAATCAGAACAATTTAGAGCATGTGATCGCCATGGAAGTACACAAAGCTTCATTTAAAAAAAAGTAATTAAACATCTCATCAGCTTTAAAAGCTTTTGTTTTTCTCACAGTAAACTCTCAGATTATCATCCTTTTACATTGTGTCCTATTTTTCCTTACTGTCAAAATTTATGTCTGAAATCAGACCCATCCGTCATTTTGGCATGTCAAATATTAAACTGATGTTGCTATAGGATAATGGATTTTTCTAAAGAATTTCTAAGGAGAGTAAAATACACTTCAAGAATTCAATGAAGGTTAGAAGAGAGGTTTGCTCCACTGCAGAGTCTGACAAAGATGAACCTAGCAGCTTATTGTCTGCAATCAGTCAAACACACTGTCAGCTTCAGTAGCATCAGCTAATAGCAAATATGATTCAGGGCCTTCTTTGTATTCAGACGTCTTACAATTTTAAGACCCCACATGAAGAATTGGTCAAAAAAAAAAAAAAATTAATCATTAATTAAGGTTTTTGCCAAATTTGGCACAGTGCATATTTTCCTCACCTACTTTATGCAGATAGTGTGTTTAAGACTTATGGCAGTAGCGTCCAACTTACGTATGCAAATAAATTCGCCTCTCTGTTGGGTGAGATTACTGTGAAGTGCTGCTATTTGCATTTGAAAATGATCCGGATTGGAGTGAGCGAGAGGCGAGGTGCTGTTAGGGATGATTGGTAAAAGAGCGCTTGCCACGATAAGCTGAAAATTGTGTTTGCCTAAATGCTTGCAGCAGCACACCTCACGAAGGCGCTTTAATTTCTCTATTCTGATTTTTTTGTCTATATGTGTATGTGTGGGTGTCTGTGCGTATGTGTGTGTGCTGTGGTTTTAACTGTAGTGCTGCTCAACAGTGTTAGGATTTAATACCGTGCCCTCTTCTGGATCTTCAGGCTGACACGATATCACCTCTCACTGTGGATTACTAGCCCTCTACAAAGCTACATGTCACACTGACAGCATCACTGAGGGTCCTTTGACTTGACTGCAGATATTCAGAGATCAGTGTAACTTACACAAGCCCAAATCCCCTACACTATCTAGTCCAGGCTTCTCTGAAGTGTGCTGTCCAAAGGTATGCTTACAGAACACACATTTGCACAATGGGTGTAACAATTATTATATTAAAACTGAACTATGCAGACTGATATTTGGCTGTTATTGATAAATGTTGCTTTCCTCTAACAAAATAAGCTAAAATACAAGATGTCTGGCATTTAAAATGTTTGGCAGGGTATATATATATATTAATTAGAGGTGGGCATAGATTAATGTTTTAAATCTAGATTAATCTCATTGTAATCTTGGAATTAATCTAGATTAAAATGGCTCATTTGAATTCTGCCAAAGG
>JBBPCW010000002.1:9083920-9094867 GCA_037974425.1 Phenacogrammus interruptus
CCCCCCCCCCCCCCCCCCCCCCCCCCCCCCCCCCCCCCCCCCCATTTCTTTATGTATTACATTTTATTTATTTAAATTTGTAAAGAAAATTTGTTAGAAAAAAAATCTTTATATTAAGGAAAAATAGATTTTTGTTTGTATTTGCTGTAGAGCTGCTTCTATCATATGTCCTTTCATATGTATTTTACCTTTTATAAAAGTAAACAGGGAAAGTAACTACCACGTTACATTAAAAAAGCTGAAACACATTTTTTGTGTCGTTTTTGTCGACTACATGCAGCAGCTCTAATTTTCTGTGATCTGGGGAAAAAATCTGTATCGGAAAAATCTGTATCGGCCGATCACACGTACAAAAAAATCGGCAATCAGAATCGGCCAAGAAAATTGCAATCGGTGCATCCTTAATTTTAACATCCCTTGTTTGTGCTGCCCTTTATTTAAAAGGTAATTTCCATAAAATTAAAATTTACCTAATTCATCATCATATGTTTGACATGACAACAGGAGCATAAATGTGTATGACATTATGCTTCGCATGCAGAGCAAACACATACATTTGTCATGTTTACAATCATTAACATATGTATTATCATAACATTTTAATATGTTATTGTCACACTGACAAACTCTCCAAGTGGTTGAATTCAATTACCATAACCTGTATAAACAAGCTGGTCATTTAAATTCATTTAACATAATTTGCTCTGAGGAAAATTGCCATGAAATTTGCAACACAAATCTATTCGAGGCCTATATCTTGGTCAACAAAAGGTGTACGGCTTAATGTACGAGCCGTGTGTTGCCTCCCAGGCCTGTAACACCACAAAATGTTTCACTTTCTCTGCACGTTTCACTATCATTAAGACCATTTGTCCCATTTGGCTGAGGCTTTGCAGTCTCGAAGCCCAGTATGAGACGAGAATCTGAAAATCATGAGAAAAATAATTAATATTTCTACAGAGGAATTATCCATAAGCTGGGAAGTAAAATATGAATTGAACCAGTGAATCCTAAAAAGGTACTTTAGGCTTAATTCCCATATAACAAGTCTGTTCAATGAAAAAACCTTGAATAATATTAAAAGTGTTCAAAAGTGCCTCGAGCTGTTCAAATTAGTACGTGAAATACTGCACAATGTCTGTCTTTCATATTTTAATATTCATTACTGTATTGTGATCACACAAAACGTGCATTCACGCACTCATACACTTCAGGTACATCTGTTGGTAGTATTTGAAGAGAGAAACGACATGCAGTGCAGAAATGTTTATTTCTCCGTTTCATGATTTTATAAAGAATACTGTGCACTGATCAGCAACAAAGTGACTTCATCCATGACTAAGCCAAAGACTTTTGTGTGCCTTTTGCGATGATTCCAATCAGTACATTGAAAATGCGTGGCTATGTGTTAAGTTAAACTGATCATCTTTTAACTGTAAAACAGTCAGCATGATTATCTATTCAAAACTAAATAATCTTAAGTGTCTGTGGGTCTGGTATCAGCATTAGCAAAGTAATTCTTATATTAATGTTTCATGAAAAGAATGAAAAAATGATCATTTCATTCATCGTCTGTTTTAGTCTTTAGTTTTTTTAAGCAGGGTCAGCTGACATTTTGTGCACCCTTACTGAAAGAATTTGTTTATATATTCATTGTTGTTAACAGCATCATGATCTCCTTAGAACAGTGTTAATGTTAAACAGTGGTCACACCGATGGCCTTCCCACATTGGACCAATTTACCGCACATTGGACCAATTTACCGCACTTACTTATTTTGTCGATAGGATAGTGATGGTTTAGATTTAACGATCACTAAGCATCACTTTTTGGGTGCTGCAGCAACCCTGTGGTTATGAAACTGGACCCTCATATGAGTTTCATGAGTTGTCCCAAGCCTTTTTGAACACTAGACCAAGAATGCAGTGAGGAACTATTTTTGAATTTTTTTTACAAATACATTGTCTCACTCTATTTGAAATTAGAAAAGGTGTGCAACATCATGCCACAAAATGCATGTACAATTCCAATACAATACCGATGCAACTCACAGACAACTGAAGAGAATACCACTTTGATCATCAAAAGAGATCAGTAACCCTGAGATAAATAACCAGGTCATTACATTCAATTATCAGTTTACTCAAGCTAAAGCTGGAGCTTCAGGATTAGGTAACAAGCTGGTTTCTGAGTTCCACTTTAGAGTTTGTCTAACAAGTGAGTTTGCTTGTTCTTATGTTAAAATACATATATACAAATGCATACATATGATTAAATTAGGATATGTGGGCATGACAGTGTTTCCATGGGTACCCATGTGGGTGTACAGACTACAAAAACTGATTGATATAATTTGACCAACTATAAATAACACGTAACAAGGTGAGACAACCCTCTGCTCTAATCACACTAAAATGCTAATCAAAGTCATTCTCTCCCACTGGGCTGTCAATAACTGACACGTCGGAGTGTATAAGACACAGGAATTTCGATTAATGGCGTGCCAGCAATCAATGGGCAGTGCAACCCACTAGACTCATTGCAGGTCAGAACAGTAGGAAATGGTCAAAATTCCCTGCATTACCTTAGTAATTTGACTTGCCCTAATATTCAGCTCCAAGTACGAATGTCCTGACGATGCCTCGAGACTTCGACACATGCTTGCTTGCTTGGCATTTTAAAACAAATTAGAGCTAGCCATGTAGAATAATGCAACAATTAGTTAGTGAAAATCTGGTCATACGTAAACATACCACAGCACACAGTGTGAACAGCACAAAATACTTTCTCTGCATTTAACCCATTCACCAAGTGAAGCAGGGGGCAGCTACGAACACAGCGCCCAGGGAGCAGTGCGTGGGGACGGTACCTTGCTCAGGGTACCTCAGAGGTGCCTGGCAGTCTTGGGAATCGAACCCAGACTTTCTGATCACAGGACGAATGCCCTAACCACTAGGCTACCAACTAGTTAGCTACTAGACTGTAGGCAACCTGCTGCAAACTGTTTATCAACGCTAAAACATCTTTTAATAAAAATGATGCATTGTTTAAGCAGACTATCAGGAATTTGCATTTGGTCCATCTTCCTATCCATTCATCACTCTGGCATTTGTGCTGTTTGACTGACTGACAAATAAGTGACTGAGGTGGCTGACATCGTTCTGATATTTAAGTTCTCACACATCATTAAAGTTCTCCTCAGCTACGAAGGGAACATGTTTTAGTCACTGTTTGAATTAATTAGAACAAGAAAAGTGTAAAAGAGTAGAAAACATAGGAGAGCCTTTGTGCCAGGGATGAGACCCATATAATCTTGTTGCATTTTAACCCCTCTAAAAATAGTATGAAATTCATTTATACATTGAGTTTATTCATTTATATTTTCAGAGTTACATCACAACTCATACTATAACCTGAACAGAAGAAAAGTCAATACTGTTTTGTGTCTTTTAGTGCAATGGGGAATCAGAGAATATGGAGCTGTGAAAAAGTAAAACATAGTTGTTTCTGTCCCCCAATCTGAGGGTCTCTTACCCCATAAGAGGCCTGCATTTGCCCTGTATGACCTAAAGCCATGATCCAAACCCCAGCCCCTCACATGTCAATCAAAGCCCACAGACCTCCAGCAGTCCCCACTGTTCACCTCTACCTGCTGTGAGGCAAACCTTTTTAAATTAAACTAATTACTCCAACACCCAAATGCCTGCTTATTCTCTATTGCCGGGGCAGTGCCCAAAACCTGCTTCAATTTCAAAACCTATTTCAATGGAAACATAAGGCTCAACCACCCCCCCACCTTTTCCCACTCATTTTAATTGCAACTTATTCACATGCAGAATTTCTTCCCATTTTCCTTGGATACAAAAGCCTTATTATTTACTCTTGGGAACTCCGCTTCCAAGTA
Source organism: Phenacogrammus interruptus (assembly GCA_037974425.1). Classification (NCBI taxonomy): domain Eukaryota; kingdom Metazoa; phylum Chordata; class Actinopteri; order Characiformes; family Alestidae; genus Phenacogrammus; species Phenacogrammus interruptus. Next base: position 9,087,825 of record JBBPCW010000002.1, read on the forward strand.
AGAGTAGAGTAGACCAACTGCACCAGAAAAAAATGTTAACACATATGAAAAATATCAAAATAAATCTATAGTCAAGCTTGAAAATCCATTGTCAAATGACGCGTTGAATAACTGAAAACAAATGGTTTCTTCTACAGGGACCAAACTCAAAACTGCCATAGCCCAGTATTTTTTTTGCCTTTACTTGTGAATGATTCTTATCATTTAACAGTTTAACATATTCGAAAAAAAAATAGACACATAATTAGAGCTTTGCTTTGAGCATGGCTAAACTACTAAAATGTGCTACCTGGAAACCTAAAAATACAGAAAACCAAAGATAAACTTTGCCGTGCAATAACCGCATGCTGCTTAAAGTTTAAGAAAACATTAACAGTTCTCAGCTGCTCAGATGACATTACTATTATGTAGCATTCTTGCTTTCATTTTTGAAGGAACAATATTTGAAAACAACAAACCAAATTTGCTTTGGCTTGGGCTGTAATAACATTATGCTTCCCTGATCAAATAGCAATTAAATCACTGTGTGTTTAGAATCAGTTAGTGCTTCACAAGCACTTCACAAGTGAAGTATTGTATACACACGTTCAACTGCCAAAGCCCAAAAGCGTCTTTACTAATTACAACATATCTCAAGCCCTAATTTGCATTATTTCAAACCATGTATGGGGTAACTGATCATATAATATTTGGCTGTTTGTGATTTTCTCATTATTTAATTGCATTCAGATTCTGCATTTTTGAATATGTAAGAAAAATTGTCAAGCATTGGGAACCGTTGTAGCATTTTCAAAAGCGCACAGTGATATATAGCAACAAAACAAGCCTTTTTACAAATATATACTTACATTTTTTAATGCAACACTTTTTAAATTTTATTTTTGTTATTAAACGTTATAATATGTTATTTTATCCCCATTATCAAATGTTATGTTTTATAATATGTGACACTTTTTAAACGTTTTATATGTTTTAATGAACACTGTGGACAGCACTGTATTGTAATGTATCATAGATGCCTGGCTCAAAAACTTTGCATTCAGAAAATAAACAAGTAAAGCACATCAGACAAACAACATGTCAACTGAAAGTGATCAGGCCTGAACAGAACCAAAAGCACACACTGTTTCTTGAGGGTTGTTGTGCAAGTCTGTTTCCACAGCAAATCTAAGACTCACCTGTGTTTTGTGTTTGTATAGGAATGATTGGGAGAAAATAAAGCTGAGACCATTGCCCCAGGACTAAGCATCTCACAATATAGATCACTGCCAAAGGGACAAACTAGCCTCACACATACAGTATAAACACAACCTGTAATTTCACTCGGCACAGCTGAAAAGGACTGTTTACGGTAACCTTGTAATCAACCTGCCTGGGAGCTCCGCCATTAACCACTATAACAAGCCCGGCACAATCTGGGAGTGAAAGAAGGAGGCCCGCCTCGCAGGCTCTCTGATGGAGCACGACGCTCGCCCTGCCATCTTCCTCTCATCATTTGTTTTCAAGAAGCGCAATTTCCATTTCAGTCGGATTACACCTTTTAATGTATCACAAGCGTTAAGTGGAGGGGAGAAAAGGGGGGGGAGAAAAAAATCAGCGCCTCACATGCTAGATTTCAAACGGGGCATTTGAGTCTTTGAGTGAAGAGGAGTAGATGAGTGCCACCGCAATTAAAATCAAAAGCCTGGCACAGCAGAGCAACAGTCCACAATAACCCTTTGTGTGCCACTGAACAGATGCGATGACACGGACAGCTGAAACTGGCTTATATGATGAGACATTGCCCACATTCTTACCGCTGCATCAAATAGAATGAGTAGGCCATGAGGAGATCCCTCTCTAATTGCAGCGTACAGGCACATTAACAAAATATGAAAAGACCCTGTAATCTTATTAAAGCATGGCTGATGATTAAATAAAAAAATGGTTCAATAATGAGGTGCCATCATATGTCTGAAGAGTTAGAGGACCACAGAACCACATCACCCCTTTTCTTTTTCTCCCTTTGTGAACGCATTCAAGTGCTGCTTATTTTCCTTTCAGTCTCAATGACAAATCCGAAAGTGCACTGAGCAACACTTCCTCATGGTTGGAAGCATTAAACTCGGTGCCACTGGTTCAAAGAGCATGCAGGTTTGGGCCTACTGTTTGTTCTCCATGAGCACACCTCCACCAGCTCACTTCATCTGGAATTATGAGGCTTAATTATACGCTCATGCTCTGAATTAATGTGCCTATTTACATAACCCATTGTTTATTCATTATTTCAGAGCTGTTTCTGAAATTATGTTAAACCATTTCTAAACAAAACCAAGTCTTTAATAAGACGTGCCACTTTTTGTTCATGCAATTCAAATACTTGCAACTTTCCGACGGGCAAGCCTAACAAAATCTGAATCAAATGTCAAAAGGGATTACAAGTACTTTTTTATATAAATAGGGCCTTAGGAACAAGAAAAGAGGAAGAACTATGATTTTTTTCCCACAGACTTCTCTGTTGCACTGACAGGCAAGGCTGTAGGCCTAAAGTCAGCCTCAAGTAGCCTATTAGCCTACTTAGAAAAGTAACAAAAGAAACTTTCCTTTTACCGGCATTCTCTCAGCGACCTGATCTCACAGAGAACTCCACACCTAGGTCTGTGAATTCATCCACCTCCGCAATGAAAGGCACACTGTGGACTAAAGGTTTAGTGAAAGAAACTTTCACAAATAACCCAAAAACGTACTTTTAAAATGTTCATCTCTATCTTTCATGAAACTATTTTAAGCTTTGAAGCAGCTATGGCCTTACTTTTACACGTCTGTCAACACTGATTGCTAACACCTGTCCATTCACGCAATAGACAATAAAAGCTCCCACAAAACCTGAGACGTCATTAAAAAACAATTTCATTGTTGTCGATTTCAGTGTATAATATTCGTATGCATCAAATATTTCAGTGCAGTATTTAAGTGTTTCAATAATTGTGTTAAATATGTGATATATTTCATTCATGCTTGAGCGAATAAATACTTTAATACTTCAGTTCAATACTTCAGTCCTATTTTGTTTACTGGCATATATACTACTGAAAGGCCTTTCAGTTTGAAAAATTACATTTTAGCCTGAATGTAGAAACATGAAGTCTATGCTTAACTTCATGCCTACAATTCTTCATGCCTCAATCTTTAATTTCTTCATATCTAGCTCATATAGCAAAATGCCATCTACAAGAAAAAATAATGCAGCCTCGAAATTACAGTACCTTCACAGGATGTGTTCCTCTGAATGATGTTCCATTGCTCAAGAGGTTTTTGAACAGATGTTTCAAAGTGTTACTGCTAATAAAAAAAACTGTGAAAAACTACTAAATTAAATGCAGAAATTTCTACAGAAACTATTATTACAAAGTAAATGGTTATATTATTCAGCTGGTTGAGTGGCACCCTCTAGTGTTTCATTTCTTTTTTACTCCAAAAATCGTGTACATTTTTTATATTGCAATAAAAATCATTTTATTATGGTTCTATGGTTCATAAATGGATGAATCGTTTGTGTTAAACATCTTTTGTGTTATATAATTTCTAAATGTTATATCATTTTTTATGTAATTACATTTTTTCATTAAGTAATTTTTATTGGTCAATTCATCATGAAATCCGGAATAAAGGACACATATGTTTACTATGTATTACGGAACCCAATTTTACAGTATCGCATTACAGCTCTAATGTGTTAAGATCATGTCTAGACTGATTGTTCAATACTATACAGGGAGGTCATGATCTCTGAGCTCCACCTCTACTCTAATTAGAGTTTTTAGCCTTCAGCTCTGCCTCCACCCTAATCTGAGCTTTTAGCCCTCTAGCTCTGCCCTGATGCCGTCTATGGGAAGCTCGCCATGGAAGAAATGTATTCCACCAGGCCCTGTGAACACTCCTGCTATCAACACACAATTATCTAGCTTAATCGTGTGGAACTGCACAACAATCACCTGGGACTCAGGAACTAATGACATTTTCACCAAGACCAGCACCTGCAACAGCACACACATACAGAACAGAACCATACACTCAGAAGCAGGAGGAACATAAGAGAAGAGCCCCCTCTCTCTCTTTTTCCTCTCTCTTTTCTCTCCCCTTTTTACTTTCTTTCTTCCTCTATCTTTCTCTTCTTTTTACTTTCTCTCTTCTGTCTGTCTTTCTCTTCCTTTTGCTCAGTCCCTCTCTCTTTTACTTTCTCTCTCACTCTTCACCCTTTTTGTTTTTTCTCTCTCCATTCATTTGACTTTTTTCTCTTTCCTTTACTCTCGTTCTTTTTTCTTTTCCTTCTTTTTTATTTCTCTTGCCTCTGTTTCATGAGTACTTATGCTTGGTTCACTGATTTATAAAAATGTCAATTTTTTTTTTCTCTCCATACACACACAAATCCCCTCTCACACACTCAGACAAATCCTGACATGTGTTAGCATATTTTTCCTCCCTATCTCCCAACAATCAATTAAGGTGCAACCATCCCATTCCAACAGCCTTTTCCATCCACATATTCCCACAGACCATCTGTAAGCAATGATATAAGCAAATGTATGGCTGACAGCACTTAGATTACCTGCCACAACTTCTGATAAGCTCCCCATAAGCCATCTGCAGAGAATGATTGTGTTGTTCCACATAGACTGAAAGTTAATTCACACCTCTCGATGACACACACAGCACAATGATCAACACTGCACTTCCACGCATTGTACATATTCTAGCATCCATCTCATCATTCTTATTTCACAGCTTTCCTCAGAGTGAGAATAGCCTTGTGTTGACCACTGTGGAGGCTTATGACAAGAAGCATGGAATATATGAAGGAAATATGCAATGTAATCTGATTTAGATTGCACTGCTAATAAGTTGGGTCAATTAAACTGAATGTATAGTGTTACATTGTGCAAAGGATGGAATACAAAATTTACAGCTTCACAAAAAAATACATATACAAACCATCATGCTCACACACACACACGTGTCTGAACTCACCACCTTTATCGGTCAGAAGGTCTTATTGATACAGCCAGTGCTTGAAGTGGGCCGGAACGCAGTTCCGGAACTTCTGTATTTTCGTCTTTTGGGTTCCGCCACTTTTTTCTGCGTTCCGGTACTTACTGAAACTGATCCAAATTAGAGTTCCTGCACTTATTTTTTCCCACTTCAAGCACTGGATACAGCTGAATAAGAAAAAAAAAGCAAATCATAAGAGATATGTAGATAGAAGCTGAGATAGTTGTGGACACTCTTTAAATTTTCAACACAACGTTACCCAATACTAAATGATTTAGAAAAATTATTTTCCAATGCAACACTGACCTCTGGTGGCTCCTAGGGCCATGCTTAATGTAACAAATCGGCTGTGATTTACTGCCGTTCTGAAACAGTAGCCATGTACCAGCTTGCCTTTATGTTTACACAGAGTTCCGAAGCCAGAAGTGGATCAGCTATCTCTCCTCAACTCCCTGTGTGTTGTGTGTTATATGCGTTCAGATCTTTAAATAGCACACAGTGACCAAAGCAGGCGAAAATGTAACATAACACAGCCCAAAACATGTCAGTACTAAACTGTGAACACATATCGTATACAAATAAACTGATATTGGAGCATCACCTGCTTCAGACATTCATCAAAGGAGACAAAATGGATGCAATTGTAACACATATTAAATGAAAAATACTTGCTGAGAATAAGCTTTTTCTTATTTATATTTATAGACGCCAGTCAATACTGAAAGTATAGGGCACACATACATGAACTCATGCCCTCTTCACAGAACAGCTGTCACACCATGTGGTTGAGTCATATTTCCCAAAGCTGCATGCATTGAATGGAATCACCTGCCACTGTCTCGTCCTCTGTCAATGTATTTCTGACAACAGATCTAAATTCAACATAAGCCCTGTGTGAACACTGTCCTCACAGCATCCTTTTCTGTCCCCTCACCTATTACTGCAGATTCTGCATTCTTTTTTTGGTGGAGAACCTGCTGTTTGTGGTTCATTAAAGATAGAACTTTTTACACAGTATATTTTACCCGAATAAAGTGTATAGAAAGAAGAACTGTATGCCTTGTGTTGACAGAGGTGGGTAGTAACTAGTATTAACCAATGTTTTTCTGTTCAAGTATATGTGTAAGTAACCATAATAATGTCTGTACATCTTAGTGCTGGAGTTTTTTTGGGCTTGTTTTGTTTTTTGCTGGACCACCCTGAAAGCCAAAGAGATCAGATATCTCTTCCTGAGTCACTGAATGACAGACAGACACTGTTAAAATGTACATGCACAAGAGTCCCAAGTTAAACAGTGGGTATAATTATACAACTCTGCTCATACCCAGAGGACTTACCATAATTATAACCCAACAATAGGTAACACAGCAGTGAGCACCATGTTGCCATCACATACTAACATGGAGAGCTAGCTGGTTTGCTTGTTGTATTCATACATGTAGCTGTGTTAAGTGATACTCTATTTTAGACCTAACTGGAGACCTAGCTGTAGCTGTCCAATCCGCACGTATCAGAAATATCAAATAAATGAAACAAAAGCGATGGGGAGTCAACTCCAAAAGATTGGATCCAACCCGTCTAGAAGTCAGGGTCAAGTCTTGGCCAATGACCCTGAGAGCTGAAATGTTTAGACTCTACCCATGTCTTTTTGACAGATATACATGCAATGCAGGCAAAGGTTTAAGTGGGAGTAGTGTCTGACAGCTTTTGACTCTAGTGGACAAACTATTTAGAACAGTTTAATTTCTGCTATATCCTTATAGAAATTACATAAATTATACAAATAGTTCAGAAAAACAAGAGGGCTGCCACATATCAATAGCAAAGAATTATTTGCTATTATAGTTAAATTTTTGAGCCTGGACTCTGCCTGGATGACCATTCCTTAACATAGTGTTTTGAACATAGTGTTTTGGGGTGGAGGTAGCTCAGTGGGTTGGATATTTGCCTCCAGACCAAGAGGTCATGGGTTTGAATCCTACCTTCAGCACCACCACTGGGTCCCTGAGCAAGAC
>JBBPCW010000002.1:9108056-9119009 GCA_037974425.1 Phenacogrammus interruptus
AGGATCAAACAGACTAAGGCCCTGACATTACCATGCATACGCCTCATCATGGAGCTTGCAGTGAGGGCGGGCCACTCATTCCTGGTCAGAGAGGTCTGCACGCCATGCACCCACACGGACCAGACGAAGGAGAAGACCCACAAGCAGTAGGGGCAGGCTGCATGGTCATGAGAGTCAAGGCAGGCATAAGCCCCAAAGAGCTTGGCAGAGGGACCAAAATACATAAGGGAACAACAACCACAACACAGAGACAGGAGGGTGAGGGAACTTATGAAAAGAAGCCTCATAGTAGAGGTGGCTTAAATAAAGAGGCACAAACATGGGCCAGGGGAGTCTAATGGGAGTCATGCGACAAATCAAAATAAGGAGTAAAGAAGTGGGGAATTCAGGATTATCAAAATAAATGTCCTGTGGAAACAGTCTGAAACAGGGCAATGTGTAATTTGATGAAATTCATTTATCTTTATTTGGGGAAAGTAAAAAATATTAAGTTTCATCAATCCAAACTACATAAATATATAAAAAATCTCAATTACAACATTCTAAACTTTTAAACATTCGTGCTCTGCTTGTTTTGTCAGTTGTATCTCATTTGCTCATTCATCTGAAAGCTGCCAAATAATGTTTCATATGAAGTTTTGCATTTTAATAACATAACAATAACCTGACTGTAGACCAGCTGAAAAACGGCACAGAAATAAAGCAAGGTTTTAGATTTAACTCTTCTTTTCATTCTTCAGGTTCCACCTATGGGGTTTTACAGCTTTTCTCCAGCACTATAGTCGTAAGTAATGCATTATTACAGTTTAACAGCACCCTGTTTTTTTACTCTTTAGACACGTCCAGGCTGTCATTACAACATAAACACAGTACGGAAGAATGTAAGAAATACTTGCTATACACACATACTACTAGTAAGCTGTTGGGGTTGCAGGGGATTAACAAGTCAGTCATTGTATGTTTTCAGTTTTACTCGGTGGCTCAAACAGGGGATTTTGGTACAATACTGTACGACACGTATGCATCATCGGAGCAGATCAGTTCACCAGTCCTCCTCCCCACTTCAAATTGGTTTAAAACTGCAGGGTCATGAGGCAAATTAGGAAGTGAAGGAAGCGTTTGTTTTCTGCTGGATGCTAAGCATGGACACAGAACAGCCAGTACTCTGTGATACGCCTGAAGCCGACAGGCGGAACATAGCAAATTCAATTGGGCCCTGATTGCATTATGTCAGCATGTTTTGCCTGTGTGTCTAATGTAGTGTAGTGTGTGAATATGTGTGCCCTTGTGTCATGTCTCACACTAATGAGAGCTGGTATAGAGGTGTCTGTAGGGCTTGTCTTGGGGAACTAAGCTTTGGAATTTGTCAAGCTGAATTTTGTATATGCATGCAGAGATAAAACTTAAACTTAAACCTGGACCTGTGTCCAACAGAAAGCCCATTTAAGCAATTACACCAACCCTCTTCACAAAGTGACACACTTTGTATTAGTCTGCACTGCTATTTAAATGTACTATTTCCTGTATGGCATACTAACAACAGCAAGCCTTTGTTCTCTCCAACTGTGCAAAAATCTTTGGCATGCGAGAAAATTAAAAAAAATTAAACCTTTATCTGATTTTAAAGCATTTTTTATTCAAAGAAACATTTAAATAAATACTAGTAACAACAGAATGCAAATGTTTGTCTCAGTGTGTGAGCCTTTGCAAACATGTCCTTGTGGAACCCAGTATTTACAGTTACCTTCCAATACCTGCTATAAACCAGGTGCTGCTGATTGAAGTCAACAAATCCATGCACTGGCTGGAGCATATCAAGAATTTTTCTTTAAACTTTCTTCAAACACGGATATGATCTACCTCTAAATGTATCATGTATGTATTTGTAACTATTATAATGTTAAAGTGCTAAAACCATACTTACTGCAGATATAAATAGCTGACACAGTGCATCGTTTAACCCTTTGTGACAACAAGATGTCTGATTGACAGAAGTATTAAACATAGCCAGTTGTAAATACCTTTGTAATCTTCAAATCTACGTAGGATACTTGTGATGAACAAGTGATGAACCAAAACTGTTTATGTTTAGTAGTCAAAATTACATTTTAGTTACTAATTCTTTGTTTCCTGTTTTATAACACTGGTTCAGCATCTACAGTGCTAAATCTAACAGACTTTAGTTCCTGTGCTAAAATGCTGGGTGTTTTTGGTAGTAATTGACTTAGTACTTCTGTACTCCTTCTTAAGATGTTTTTGTTGTTTGGGGGTTTTTTTTTTTGTTTTTTTAAAGTTGCATTCATTTGGAGAGGTCATTACTACTTCCAGTACTTCAATCTACACAACTCTGCTCTCTTTGTTCCCCCAAACCTTTGTCTTGCAGGGCAGCTGGAGCGATGTAGTGGGGAGGCACTATTCCTTGCTGACATGCCTTCTAATCAGTGCCTTTGGATATGGCCTCTTGGGGATGTCCACTAGTATTGCCTTGTTTGTGCTGGCCCGAATACCAGTGGGTAAGTTGTGTAGTGTTCCATTAAATATAAAAAAAAAACAGGTGAAGTGAATGGCATTGATTGTAATCATGGATGATTGGAGTACATGCAGAAAATTGTTTAGTTCAACGGTAATCATTACCTTCCTTTCCACAGGGCTATTTAAACATTCCCTGTCCATCTGTCGAGCTCTTCTGTCAGATCTTGTGTCCGAGACAGAGCGCCCCCTGGTGATGGGTCACTTTAATGCAGCTTCCAGTGTGGGATTCATTCTGGGCCCAGTGGTCGGAGGGTACCTCACTGAACATGAAGGAGGATTCTACTTGTCCTCATTTGTCTGTGCAGCCATCTTCCTCCTCAATACAGGTAGGAGAGAGATATGAGAGCACAGAACAAAGCTGGGCAGTCTCAATCTCACCAAGTATAGGCTCTAAGACAGGGGTGTCTAACTCCAGTCCGTGAGGGCCGTGGTCCAACGCGTTTAGGTGACTTCCCTGTTTAGAAAAACCTGGTTCGCCCCACCAGTTAATTGCCGAGTGTAGTGAATGTGTTTGAGTATGAGAGCCATCAAACTGTGCTAGACACTGGCCCCCTGCTCTAAGCTCTTCTAAGATCTGAGTATCTAGGTTTACTAGTGAAATGGAAACATTTTCTTATGGATTACAAAGCACCTATGTACATCAGTCTAGATAAGAGTGTCTGTCATATCCTGTAAATATACAAAGATATAAGGCTGCAAATTAATTTTGTTCTCTGTTTTGTACTCTTCCTCAGGCCTGGTCTGGATGTTGCCATGGAGTGAGACTCTCAATCACCGTATGGATGCTAATTGTAATACTAACAGCAGCAAACCTTATGACAGGCTGAAGAACTGTTCTCTTGGTAACCACCATAGCCATTCCTCTTCAACCACAGCTCATGGCTCTGCTGGAGCTTTCTGCAGGGGCTGGAGGGATACAAATCTTCTCAAGCCTGTCTGGCAGCAGCTGACCTTAGTGGGGAAGCGAATACGTATGGTAGCCTCCTCTGATATGTGGGACGTGTTCCTTGTACGACTGTTAATGGCTCTAGCAATAATGCTTTACTACAGTAACTTCTCCCTGGCCATGGAGGAGCGCTTCGATCTCAAGCCCAAAATGACTGGGTACTTGATCAGCTACAGCAGCATGCTGGGTGCACTTGCAGGGTTCTTGGTGGGACCAGTCACTCAACTATATGGTAACGACATGTCAGCTCTCCTCCTTCACTCGACTGTGCTCACATGCTCTCTGATCTTTCTTTATGCCACGGCTCCCAACGTGTGGCAAGTGCTGCTCACCTCCACCTTTTTTGCCATCTCCACCACGATTGGCCGCACCTGCATCACTGACCTGGAGCTACAGCGTGGCAGCGCCCAGGCTAGCGGCACCTTAATAGGGGCGGGACAATCAGTAACAGCGGTGGGCCGTGTTCTGGCCCCCCTGCTGTCTGGTCTGGCCCAGGAGTTCAGCCCTTGTGGGCCACCCAGTTTGGGAGTGGTTCTAGGCCTGGCTGCCGTGGGCTTATTGCTCATCAGGACTCCAAAATGGGACAATAAAGCTAAAGTTAAGGAAAAGACTTCTTAACAGTGACTGCCAGAAAGTCGAGCCACACACAGTAAAGAACGGGCATTGTGGTGCATTCTGCTGGAGTTGGCAGTATCTCATGTCTGTAACATTGTCAGTTTTTGCAAAGTTAAAGCTAAAGCTATGATTGTGATATAGGTAGGATCAAAAACGGATCTATTTTAGGTCTGCTGATTTGATCTTGAAGCAATCACAGCAGTCAGTTTCATCATTGTGAGACACTGACATGGTCACCAGCAGAGCAGCCACCTGTCCCTCCATACTCAGGAGGACAAGACAGACTAAATGTACACTCAGAGATAGATCAAGAAGACCACAGACTGAAGGTGTAAACTGCATGTTTAAATACCAAGGCCTGCATTTTCAGTCCCACAGCTGGCACAACTCATAAACAGCAGAAAGTGGATATTACCCTTGCGAGCACATAGATCCCAGTATCACAAACCATCTTTTGTCAAGTGGTCTATAGAGATATACCTAAGACTTACAGGGAAACATCACTTTCTACACTGTTTGTTTGGTTTTTTTACCTCAGTGAGGCATTAATGGGAAACACTACTTATCCTGATTGCACTTCAAAATAGGCACATTCATTTTTGTTTTTTACAATGCAGATTATATACAATGAACCAGCTGCACTTCAAAGACAACAATTATGACCCTTTAGTAGCTGTTTGTGAGTAGAATTATTTGCAAAGTTAGAATGTTCATAAATGAAAACTCAAATGTCTTACAATATTTATTGCATTCTTTATGGAATTTTTAAAAATGATTTTAATGTATAAGGTTGCAATCATATGAATTGATCATGTCCACCAAAAAAAAATAAGGAGTGTTACTATGGGCCCTGAATGTAATTGAAAATTACACAAAAAAACTCTAATATACTTGGGTGGGAGGGAATAAAATTATAACCTGAAGTAAACATTTGGTATGTTTTTGTTTATTTATTGTGAAAGCAGCACTTAAATCCAACAATGGCATAATACTGTTTTTAGACACTATGGGTAGGGAATGCACATTACAATTACATATTTGTACTGTACTCTTTCCCAAGATCAGTGTAAATTAAAGAGCTAAAAAAGATTTCAAGTGATTCTCCAACATGCAAATCTTTCGTGCTCTGGCTTATTCAAATATGATTAGTAGATCGTTCCCTATAACTCACAGTAAATTGCAATTAGAAAACAAATTTTATTTTATGATAAATATAAATGGCAACAAATCAACAGTAAACAGCTGACATGACAGTCATGATTTACTCATCATTCTAGTGATTTAATTTACAGAAAGAATATTGAAATTACATGGAATTATATACTGCATGAAAAAACAGACAAAATGCTGTAAATACTTAGTCACACGAGGATGTCTTAAGTCAGAGTGAGACACATCATTAACTGGTTGCATCCAGAAACTGCTGCTCCTGTTCTCCCCTCTCGGGTGGAGAAGAGGAGCAGGAGGAACAGAGAGAACACACAGCCACAGAGGAAACAGCACTTTAAAAGTGTTCAAATTCTTGCTTGAAAGTGCAGTCCTGGCCAAATCTAGATGCAACACAGGTCCAACCTATTTATTGTGTGGTATTTATAACTGCTTTTATTTAATTTCGCATCAAGTAAAATAAGCAAAACTCAAAAAAACTTGATTCCTTCAAGTTGCATGTCCTCTCCGTGGGAACGCAGTCATCCTGTGTACTATACAATCAGGTATCCTCTGCTCATTGCTGCGTTAACAGGTGTTTGGCAATGCTGTTCTCACTTTTGTGCTGTTATTCGGATTGCCAATGCGATCGTTTCCCAAAATCAGGATAATTCATAGAGGAGGAGGATTGTTAGGAAATCATAGTAACGTTTGAGGGGATCTGGACGAAGCCCGTCTTACCCAGTAGTGCATCATTTTCTTTGTTTTCTTCATGTCTATACCATTACAGCTGAAATCCCAAGTCATTCAAAATGTCACTCACTATGGCTTCCACTGGGCCCTTTGTAGCAGAGGATTCCGAGACTCACCACTGCCCTGATCAGGAGGCTCTGGAGTCCATGCTGGTATGGATGATGAGGGTTGCAGCTCTTTACTCTCAGGGTCACCATCCACAGTGCTGGGCTTGTCTGAGGAGTCGTAGCGCTGGTGTAAAGTTCGCAGTCTGGAGTCAGAGGAGCTTGAACTCTTGCGGGATGAGCCACATTTTCTCTGCTCCAACTTCACCTCATTCTCCATATTTATCTCAGCATGCATCTCCCTAACAGAGTCCAGCCTCAAGGCTCGGGAGGAGGGCCGAGGCGGCTGCCTAAACCGAGGCCTGGCTGGTGGATAGCTGACCTCTGAGGCAGTGTCTCCCTGACCTGAAAACACAGACAGGTCTATGGTTTCCAAGCCATGAGCAGAAGCTACATACCCAGAATAAACATAAATAAACAAAATATACAAGGCGATACTCTGGGAGCCATTGCTCAGTATTACAACAAAGGCAAACATGGCAAGGGGTGTCCATGATACTGAGTTCCCAATAAGATTGCATCTAATTTACAAAAGCAGCTGCACAACAATGGTGTAACTGCTCACAAGACTGAAAAGTGAGTGAAACCCCCTAAGCTTCCCTAAGTCCCTAAAGTCCAAATGACACTGCATATCTACCAACACAATATCATCATAGTAAACATTATAATTAAATCTTTAATCATAATTTGAGGTTCTACAATTACATTAAAACATTAGACATAAAATGTAAAGACTATTCATAATGGCTTTAAAGTAGCAGATAAGGTTCTCACCACTGCGACCAAGTCTATCTGTAGCAAACCTGGTGTCCAGATTCTGACCAGGGGGCAGAGAAAAAAACTTCCGGGACCTGCCCATTTCCTAAAAGAGCAAAGAGGAGGAAATGGGATTACGTCTAATTCTATCACTCTGTTAGAATTCTGCAATGGAATAATATTTCATACTGAGCCCTGGAAACTTCTAGTGCTGCGGCGAATGCTGGTGTGACGCCGGACCAGGATCTCTCTAGCAGTGTTGTCATTGGGCAGGGCGTGTTTACTAGTGTAGGACACCGTCTGAGTGTAAGAGATAGAAATCGCAAGATAACAGAATTTATACTTCAGACTTAAACAGCAGCAAATTATTGCTTTCACCCTAGTGACCAAATCCGTAATTAAAGATTCTGGTTAAATGATTTGGATAGAAATAAACAATCCCATTTACCATAAATAACAGGTTAAATGCTAAAAAATGCACAGAAAGGAAAGGGTTTGTATATATTACTGTAAATCTATTAAAAAATATTTGTAAATATCGACATCATATTACAGTCAGCATTATATTACTTATTTATATAATGCATATCTTATGCAAACACTGGATAGAAGTACTTCAGAATCTAAAATAAAATAGAGAATAATGTAAGGAGTATGTAGAATTGTGTTTAGATTAAGACATTTCATTAACAACTCATTTATAAAATTAGACTTTTCCTGAAAAGCGCTAGTACATGAATGTGACAGTCCTGTTCAGCACTGCAATCTATCTGAATGCTCTAATGAAACATAAACTTGCACAACAATTCAAACCACCACTAATCTTTCACATTTATCCAAGTGTCAAACTCACCCGCTCTCTGATCTTGTACATGTTCTTTGACAGGATGTCATGCATGGCTATCAGATCAGATGCCAAGAATTTTTTCTTGGGTTTATTAGAACTCTTCTCCTCACTAAGAAAAATAACATTTATGAGATTTGCCTTTGTCCCATTAAAGGGTATGTTAAAACTGAGACATAACCTATACACACTATTAAAAAAAAAAAACAAGAAAAATAGACCTACTGCAATGAGATGAGTGAAGGAGCTGCGCTGATGTCACCGGATATTGTGTCCAAAACCTCCATAGCATTCAGAAGCTCTAGTTTCTTATACAGAGCTACGATGCTTGACTCAGGGCGATCATCACGGATCAAAATCTTACGGATGAAACGATTATTAAACCTCATGAACCTAATTGCAAACAAAACAGGGATCACATTACATCATGAGGAACAGTGCATGTAAAACAAAATCAGAAATAATAATTCAACTGATATAATGCACAATAAATTCACATACTCAAACACATTCTGTTGATTCAAAAAGAGAAGAAGTGGGATGATCCACATTTTAATATTCTGCACAATTTGTTTGCTAAATTTAACATATAAGAAAAAATTGAGCACAAAATGTGCAATGTGCATAAGTCTGGGCAAGCTTTTATTCACCACACAGTTACACTCCCTCTAGCTGAATCACAAACATTTACTATAACAAAAAAAATGTGTAAGTCCTTCAACGCTTCAAGTTAAGAAATCTTGCACAGCATGTTTAATATTTAATCACAGATTTTCAATAAAATATGTACATGTTCTCAGAAAAAATACCAAACTTCCTTCTTTCATTTCCTGATCTAGTGCAATTTATTTTGATGTATGTTTAGAATCATTGTCCTACTGTAATATTTACTTTCTTCACTGACTTTGCTAAAATGAAAAGTTTCCACACATTTCCTGTGCCACTGGGATCCACACAAAGCACAGCAGATCCACCCTCATGACAGCTGGCCAGGTGTTCTTTTATTTAAATATTTCTCCATTTTTCTTCAGACACACATTTGGTGATTGGATCCTAAGAGTTAGATTTTTGTTTTACTAGGCCACAAAACGTAATTCCAAAATGTTATGTTGCATCATTTAGCTGTTGACTTATGAGATGACAGTTGAGGCTGCAATCTGATGGCCCTTCCATGTGCAGTGGGCCAGTGTAGCACTTTTATCGCCAAATCTTATTATAGGTCTTTGGTAGTGAATTTTGCTTTTGCATACTTTTTTGCATAATTTGTGCATACTTTGCAGACCAGTTTTGCAAAGTGTTTTTAGAAATTTTCCAACATAATTACAAGTAGGAAGGGTTTGGATATCTTTCACTTTGTATACTTAAAATATTCAGCTCTCACGGACAAAAATTGTCTTAGTCAACTGTACTGCATGAAATCAAATAACTGGAAAACATGAAGAAGCTGATATAGTCCACGTCTGTTTTCAGAGATCCTTGAATGGAGATTACTAAAAAGTTAATGCCAGTTTCTTAAAGAGACATGACACACATTTATCATACATTTCTCCAACTGTAAGCTCATCCTCTGGTCAGAGACATAATACTTACTTATCTTTCAATGAGTGATGGCTCCATTGTCCACTCAGATCCTCTATACCCGCAGTAATATGTTCCATCAACTGAAAGACAGGGCAACTTCATTGTAGAGTTGTAAGTAATCTCTAATTCACTTAGAACTGTGTTTAACATCAAGCATACATTTTTATTTCAGTCAGAAATACTTCAGTGATACAAACCAAGATCTCCACCTCTAACTACCTACCCTTGTGTGAACTTCAACATTGATAGTTCCATGATGTGGGTTGGTCTTACGAAGGTTCATCAGTTCTATAATTGGCCTTATACTGATACCCTGCAAACAGAAAGTTGTTTTTTATTTCCTGGATGTGTAAGTCTACTCTTTGACTGTACAATTTAATACATCCAACACAGTTCAGCACAATAGAAACAGATATATACTTTATTCATCCTAGAGGGAAATTCAGTTTCTAGCAGTATAAAGCTTAGATTAGAAAGGCATATAGTTAGAAACTAAAAAATAAAAGCAGACACAGTACCCACATATAGACAAAAGTTATAGGCAATACTTGGTGGTGAATTATGCTTTCAGTTCTTCAATTAAATTCTAAACTCTTCTTAATCTCTGCTCATTCTAAATCTTTGTCATAGAATTACACAATTGCCAGTTTCCTAATAAACTCAAACAACTAAATACTGCATTCATCCCGCTAACATTTTTGGCCTGTTCACATTACAGAACAATCGCTGACCACTTACATTTGCTAAGGTGTCAAATGTAAAATTACCTGGAAGAATACTGTGAACATGATGATAACAATAGTGGCTGTGACGAAAAGGTTTTTTCGAACAACCGTTTCTGGGAGTGTGTATACCAAGGCAAATGTTATGGCTCCTCTAAGTCCACCATAGGCAAGACCAAACTGGTCTTTAAAGTTGAACGGAATGGTGCGGAAGGGGTTAATGATCTGAGTTAGCACAACAATGCCTGAAAAACAATACAATTTAAGGATAATTTAGTACTACTTATTTTAAGACTAAATGGTCTGCAGTGGTTTATCTTTCCCAGCATCATGTCACAAAACATGTTCAAATGACCTCAAGACTCCAATGATTCGCTTGTGCTTGTAATAAACCTCCTGATGCTGGATGCTGCAACATGCTAATCTTTGCAGTAAATTTTAACAATAACTTCAAAGCTCTCCTAAATTAGTTTATTTCTTTTCAACATCAATTAGAGTTCAGATTCTTTCAACACTACTTAGACAGAAACACTATGCAAAGACACACTGCATAATGAGTATTCTGACATTTGTTTGCCCCTTACCCAGGCTCCTCCAAATTTGGATGAAGAGCAGAGTGAAGAGGATGTAACCCCAGTTCCACTCATGTTCAGTTGTTATGGTAACGACACCCAGGAAGAAGAAAATGAGTGTTTCTGACACAGTGCCAAGCATTTTGATAACATGACGAATAGTTGTGCATGAGCGCTGGGACACGTTTTCCTCCACGTAGTACTTCATGGTCAAGGCACAGGTCACAATGCTGTTAATATTAAAATACAATCATCAGGGGAGGACATCCATAGATAATCGAGCAGTCCAAAAAGTGAAAATGATTTAAATTCCATGAGCAACTATATATGGCCAGAAACCAAATATAAAAATGATTGTATGAGCGTAGCGATATGTGTGTGT
>JBBPCW010000002.1:9129859-9146988 GCA_037974425.1 Phenacogrammus interruptus
CACTTGGTGAATGGGTTAAATGCAGAAGTTGAATTTCGTGCTGTTCACACTGTGTGCAGTGGTGTGTTCACGTATGAAATTTTCACTTCACCTGTTTTTCAGGGCTTGGGCTAGGCCCCTTACTTACATTTTGGACAATGACATGCTTCCAACTTTGTGGACAGTTTAGGGAAGACCCTTTTCTATTCCAGCATGACCGTGCCCCAGTGCACAAAGCAAGGTCCGTGACTGGGTGAGTTGGGTGTGAAATAACTTGACTGGCCCACACAGAGCTGACCTCAATCCCATCCAACATCTTTAGGATGAACTGGAACAGAGATAGCGAGCCAGGCCTAATAATCGAACATCAGTGTCTGACCTCATAAATGCTCTACAGAATGAATGGGCTCAAATTCCCACAGAAACACACAAAATCCTGAGTGGAAGCTGTTATAGCTGCAAGGTGTGGGGCATAAAGTCTATATAGATGTAATGGTGTCCCAATACTTTTATCCATATAGTGTGTGTCAAAGTATTGGGACCATTAAAGTATCGTTACCTTTACGATACACTTTTATATGGAATCAGAGTTATTATACAGTCTTCCGATGTTTATTTTATTCAGTATGAAAGAACAGCAGGATAAATCTCAGCCAGGCACAGACTTCTCTCCACGCGGCGTCTTCGACCTGAAGGAAATGCGTAAGAGGAAACGCAAGTGGTCCAATCACAGTCTCCGGTGTGATTTAAAGGCGGGTAAACCGTTCAGAAGTTCAGCAGTAAAGTCAGTACGATCTTCAGCAGATCAGAACAAACCGCACTGACACCCACCGAGGGCACTGCAGTCAGACCGTCTATTTTCATTAATTTCAGAGTTTTTTCGTCGGTTTATTTACTTTGCCAAGCTCTCGGCCTCAAAAAAGAAGGTTTTGTAAACAAGAGCGTCTGGTCTTCCCTAGTTCTTGTTTCAGTACTGGACATCACCTGTCAGGGACCATCATCATGGTGAAGAAGCTACTTGTTGATGTGGACTGTGGAGTGGACGATGCCCAGGCGATCATGATGGCTTTGGCTGTTCCAGACGTCCAGATCCTCGGGATCACCTGTGTTCATGGAAACACCGGTGTGGAAAACGTGTCCAGAAACGTCCTGCGCGTGCTGAAGACGTGTGGACGACTGGAGGTATCTTCCGTCAGGCACTTCCTTTACGACTTTTGCCTCCTCTAAATGCGTGTAACCCTCTTGCCTTCTCTAAACGTATCTGTAATCCCTTTTCTCTTGTACAGCAACCCCATTGGTTTCTCTAAACTTATCTGTAATACTCTTGCCTCTTCTGAACTTACCTGTACCCCCTCCCCCTTACTTGTCTTAATTGTTTATTCTTGATACTGACTTGCTAATATTTTGATGCCTATAAAGTTGATTCTAGTCATTTATCTTATTTTTTTTATCACGTCCATGCTGCTAGTTCATAATGATTTATTTATTCTATTTTCTTAAATACTAGTTCTGCACAGTGATGGCACTGATACTGAGTCACTAGTTATGCAGTTAAGTTACTTATCAACTAATTGCTGCTCTCCAAATACAAAAGCACCTGGTGCTTCTCACCACAAGGTCACAGATCTTATCCTGTAATATTCAACATTTCTACACTCAGTGACACATGTGTAGATTTACTTGCTGCCACTACTTTGTGCCATTCTTTTATTATTCAAGCATTCAAAAAGATCACAATGGATGAAGATGAGTTGCAATCTAGCATGTGATGGTCACCTTACCAGGAAAAATTAGATTTGTATAATGACTTATCGGCTGGTGGCCTTTAGTAATTGGTTCACAAGACATGGATTTTCTGGCTTGGTTTATGTGCTCTGGCTGACAAGAATATGTTTGGATATATGTTAGATTCCTGTGTTTAAAGGAGTATCAAAACCACTTCTGGGGAACACACTAAATGCTGGACTTTTCCATGGAGAGGATGGGCTTGGTGACGCTCCAGACCCTGAGGCTCCCAGCGAGGAACTAATACAAAAGGAGGGAGCAGTGTCAGCCATCATCCGCATAGTCAGTGAGAATCCTGGCGAGGTTTGTATTTTTTGTTGGTCAGAGCATGTTTGTGGGAAATGCTTTTGATTGAGGATCTCAAGGACAGCTGTTCGTTCTCTCAGGTATCTTTAGTGGCTACAGCTCCACTGACAAACTTGGCACTGGCAGTAAAATTGGATCCCACCTTACCACTTAAGTTGAAAGGCCTGTATATCATGGGAGGTAACACAGACTGTGAGTACATCTGTTGTTTTGCTGTTATAAAAGTATTTTTGCTCAGTTGTCTTTTTTTTGTTTAATGAAGTTATTGACTTATGCTTGGTTTTGAATGTGTAGCATGACTGTGTAAATTTTTATCTTTAGCTAGAGGTAACACGACGATATGCGGAGAATTCAACTTTGCAGCAGATCCTGAGGCAGCATATATTGTGCTGAATGATTACCTGTGTCCCACTTATATCGCCTGCTGGGAGTTCACATGTCACAGTAAATTACCCTGGGTAAAGTTCACATATTTATCATAAATATGTAGCTGTGTCCTTCATATAATTCTGTGTAGAACTTTATGTAGGGTAAAGAGTCTATCCTGGAGGGGATTACTGCTGCATATCTGTATTTTTCCTAGTTCCTGCAGAATTTTTTGTCAGGAAAAACACACTTTGCAGGGCGCGGTCCCGCCTAGATTGAACAAGAGTTGAGGTCTGACTCTTTGATGAATTTTTACTCTTTACTCTGCCTTTACAGGAGTTCTGTGATGGCTGGTTGGCCCAGGACACAAAAAAAGCCCAGTTCATGAAAAGGATCTTCCAGCATAGCATGGAGTCCTGCAAAAGTGAGAGAATTGAAAAAGAACTGGTGGCAGGACAGGGATTCATTTCCTGTGACTCTTATGCCATGGCAGCTGCCATTGATGACACATTTATCATCGCGAGTGACCATAAAGCTGTGACTGTGGAACTCACAGGTACACACTCCAGAGGAATGATGATTGTAGATCACCTTGAGATTCTCCAGAAGACTCACAAAGCTTACATCATGAAGAAAGTGGACTTGGAAAAATTTAAGCAGCTAATGATGAATGCCTTGAAGTAATTTTCTACAGGATTATTATTCCAACTAGTGCAACCACATGATTGAAGCTGCAACAAATCAACGTTTATTTTTAGAAAAAAAATAATTGTATAGACTGTTTTCATAACAAAATAAAGCTATAGTAAAGTATTTTTGCATTTTTATTAAGGTTAAATCAACAAATTCCAAACAAGCTTCTGAGTGGGAAGATGGAAATCATATTCACAGCAGTTAGTGGTTTGGCACAGGTTTTCAGATATGAAGGCAGACTAGAACTACACCAGGTTTGTCTTTCTGCTCTAACACACTTAAGTGCAAGGTCCAATAATTAGGTAACATCACCTGCCAGAAAAGAAGAGCTTTGCAGATAAAAATCCTTAGTTTTACTGTGCAACATATGAGATGAATGAATATAAACAACAGTGTTGCCTTTAATAACTACTGCTTACATTTCTGAATTGTGACAAACTCTACAGTTCATTTGGATACTATAATATAAATAGCTTGTTTCTGTTCATATTTACAACATGTTCGGTTGTAGGCAAACATACTCAAACTCATGATGCAAGTATGCCATTATTTACAACAGCCTCAAGGTTCAGCTCCAGTTCTTTCTGGCCCCAAATAGAATTATTTGTCCAGATCCAATTAGAAGCCTTTCCTGCCTCTGAATCGAGCTCTTGTGTCCAGCTGTAATAAAAAAGGGGGTAGCGTCAGCAACCATCACACTGCAAACCAAATTCCAGAGTGTCTGTATATGTTAGTGACTTTCATTATCTGAGTCAATGAGGCATATTTAAAAATAAATTACCCAGAGCAAGTTGAGACTGAACTACTAACCATTGACCTTTTGCATTCAAAGAAAGACACCTGCAGGCCCTTGCAGTGACCCTCCTTCAGACACTCACTGGGCTTCTTGCCTTCCTGAAATCAAACATGAATGGTTGTTAATCACACACACGCAGTAACGTGTGAAAAGTGTCCCATTTGTTATATGCCACCACAGCAAAGTGTGAACAGTGTGAAATTCACCAAGTGAAGCGCTGTGTGGGGACGGTACCTTACTCAAGGATACCTCAGTGGTGTCACTGGCAGTCCTGTGATTCGAACACATGCCCCTGACCACAGGGACAACTCCTTAACCACCTGCTACCCCCGAGAATAGATTACAGAGTTGCCCCTACAATCAGAAGGTCGTTAGTTCGAATCTCAGTGCTGCTAGTGGCACCACCAAGGTACCCTTGAGCAGGTACCGCCCCCCGGGGAACTTCACTTTAATACAACCTGCCAGCAGCATTGATTACAGTTACAATCAGTCAGATTTAACGCGCTAAATAAACGTCTCAATACATGAATAAAGTTTAACGTGATAATAACGCAATTTACTTTGAAGAATCGAGATTGTTGCCATTGTTGTAGGTGTTGTTAGCCACAGCTAGCAGAAAAGTTACCTTCACAACGCAATCATGTTGTAGCAGACAGGCTTTGAAATCCTCCCTGATTCCAGCACAAGCTCGACCGTCCTCCTCTTTGTCTTCGTAGTACTTAGGCATTGTGTTTCAATATGCATTCGAACTCAAGCAGGACATAAAACCGAGGCTACGGCACGTTCAGCACTGCCATGGAGGCGGCCACATTTGCACAACAATGCATTCTGGGAGTTCACGTCATTGCCTAGCAACGTGCATGTCGAAAGTTTTGTTGTTTTATGTCATTGTACACCACGTTTCACATCCTTTCCTTACCTAGTCTTTATAATGTTATCTGCATGAAACCCGGAGCAGAGGAGTCAGGCAGTCCGTGCGTCGCTGAATTGGACTCAATTTCCACTCTTGACCACAAGATGCCGCCAAATCACCAGTTTTATCTCTATGCCGCCGAGTGTCCCTTAAAAGTCCAGTACATTCACACATAGTTTGGCCAAAAGGATTGGGACACATTTGTTTTCGGCGTGTGGGCGAGGTCTCTTACTTCCACTGAAGGGCAATCTTAATGCTTCAGCATGCCATGACATTTTAGACGATGCCATGCTTCCAACTTTATGAGCACAGTTCGGGGAAAATGCCCCTTTCCATTCCAGCAAGACTATCCCGTGCACAAAGCAAGATCTACAAAGACAAGGTTGGGTGAGTTAAGTATTGACGAACCTGACTGGCCCACACAGAGCCCTGACCTTAACCCTATCCTACACCTTTGGGATAAACAGGAACAGAGATTGCGAGCCAGGCCTTCTTGTCCAACATCTATGTCTCATAAATGCTCACAAACTCCCACAGAAACACTTTTTGTGGAAACAAAATTTTGTGGAAAGTCTTTCAATGAGATAGATAGCTGTTATAGCTGCAAAGGGGGAACCAACTCTATTAAAGTCTATGTATTTGAAAGCAATGACATTTAAGTCCCTGTTGGTGTAATGCTTGGGTGTCCCAATATTGCACATATAGTGAACATAAAGTCAAAAGGTCTGATGGAACACTACAATGCCCAATCTTAGTGTCCAATATGTCAGTGACCATGAATAAAACAAACAATGATTCATGTAGATGGACAGAAAAAGTGAAAACAGCAAAACATGAATTCTCAAGTTTGATTTATTTCTGTACTGTCCATTCAAATCAATGTCAGCTGGAAACAAGATGCACAGATGAAGGCACATGAAAGTCTGGCATGCACCAGACAGGGGGAATCTTACTATGGGGTGAGGAGGTGGTTAAAAAAAAAAAAAAAGATAAAAAATGGGAATACTCCACATAGCAATATATCAAATCATATTGTGCAATGATTCATGGAGCAGAAAAAGTGAATCTCTAACCTGGGCTAGTCGAAAGGAATCCATACTACTGTGCCATCACTAGTTCAGTCTGTTCCTAACAGATTTCTTGTCACAGCCATGGAAACAAATTAAAACAATACATTATACAGCACATTCACCGAGTACACTATTACAGGTGCTCATACAAGCAACTGAATATTTGCCTGTCTTCAAAACTAGGAAATATTTATGTTTAAAAAGATGTAAACATATATCTTGACTTTACACAACAGACACATTTCGAGATTTCCCCCTTGTCAAATTCTTCCCTACACAGATGATATGTAATCGAACGTGACATGCACACAATGTGTTTTGCTGCTTGACACACTGACAAGCTAAATGTGCATACATACAGTAAATGGTCATACAATGGCATGATTTTTAAGGTCGGCTCACATTTCTAGGAACCTTTAGAAGATATACACAATCAAATGAGATGAGAGCACTTGGGAAATATGTACAGTAGTTACCCAACCTGACCTCCTTGTGGTCAGCCAGTTATATGGATGAAGCTAAATGTCAAAAACCATAGAATTCAAACAGTATCTATAGGTAATGGCACAAACTTGCATCACTACTCTCACATTGCTTTAGTACTTCAGCATTCTTACACAACAGTAAGCTGCAGTAATTTTGCACTGTGAAGTACTTAAGATTAATTTATCCGTTTATGTAAAATTCTACCCATTATATTTCTATGGTTTTTGCATTTGTTCCTGCTCATAGCCAGCTCAATGGTCTTAAAATAAAGGCAAGTCACATCCAGTGCCAGCTATTGTATAGCAATAAACAGTAAGGAGACATCAAATAGCAATGATACAAGAGTATTGGACAGATGGCTGCTGAAGGACATGACAGTGGACTGTTTGAAATGGAAAACGAAAACACAAATATCAATGCATTTCAATAGTCAGTTCTTAGAGCAAGTGGCACATGTAATCCTGACATGTTTGGCTTTGAACATGTTAAGAAAACACATTCCATGCGCTGAACAGGAGCGTGTCAAGTTAAAGCAAACAGAAGAATTTTAGGTAGTTGGTTTCCAATCCAAGTCTGGGCACTCACTGCTCTCCACAGTTTAAGCAACATTTTTCAAACACACCCAATTCACCTTGATGAAAGGTGTGTTACAGCATGGAAAAACTGGGCTAAACTGAATGCTGAACTGTAGGTCACCAGGACTTGGTTGGGAAAGTACTGCTTCTAATTCAGTCCTTGGGAATCCTTTGCTTATTTACATCTTTGTTCTACTGTGGGTCTCCACAAACCTGTTTCAGGTAACCAGACTTCTACGGGGGGATTCTCAAGGACTGGCCCGGAACCTCTTATCGTAGTTACTACTGTGGTTTTGACCACAGGGGTTTTGACACAGAGAGGCAGTCCCTTTCCAGTCACCTAGGGGACACTCAACATTAAGGCACACATGTGGGGGACCTGCACCCATTGGAACTACACAAAGGAAAAAATAACATGAACCAGATTCTTCATTTTAAGTCACAATCATTAAAAAGTAAGTAGTTACTCCAAATATTTATCAAATCAAATATTTACTTCTACCAAACCTTTTTTTTTTTTTACTTTTCATAGCATAAAAAATAAAAAATTCTCTCTTTTACAAATTAAATTAAAGATTTATTTCAAATAAGTTAAAGTCACCTTCATAGATCGTCTAAATAATAATTATATATCTCCCTTCAGCTGAAAGGCTGTGGTTGATTGGTTTCTGCCAAAAGACACAGATGGAAGGAAAGCCTTTCCTGTTACACAGGGAAAGGCTTTGCAGTATGGTTTCTCTTCGTTAGAAATTTGTTTCAAGAAATATTTTGGCAAAGTAGTCATTACAACAAACTATTCTATGGACATAAATAAGTTGAAACAGCGTGCCCTGCCCTGGCACTTAAAAGTGAGAGTTGAAAAACACCACTGATGGAGGTTAACTCGTTTTTAACACAAAATAACTTGATTTCTCTTCTGACAACTTTGTGTAAAGTATAAAGCACTTAATTGACCCATGGTCAAAGTCATTTATAGTCCATAACGATACAGTACTTAACATTCTCCTTCAGCATTTGCCTTCTCACCAGCATTAGCACACAATCCTGCACTCAGTATCTTCATGATAGCACTGATCGCAAATCCTCAAGGCATAATTCCTCCGGTTACATTTCTTCAAAAAGCATCCTTTTTATACAGTAGTATTCACATTGACACACACACAAAAGAAGAAGATAAGATGGCTTGACGAAAAGAGATCCTCTAAGGAAAAAGTAACCAGAGCGGAAAGTAACAAAAGAGAATTCACAAGTAAAAAAATGGGAGGGAGAAAAAGCAGAGAAAAAAGAGGAAGATAAAGGGATGAAGAGTTCATAAAAGCCAGCAATCCTCGCTGAGTGACACCATGATTGGTAGCGTCCATACACTCTTGATCTTGTCACTGTTGTTTTGGAATGCTGCCAAGAGCTCATACAGCACAGCTGGGTCTTACGGTGGAGGCCTAAAGTTATCCGGCAACTCTCTTTATGTGGATCTGCAAGAAGAAATAGTATCACAGAATACAGACATTAGGAGCATGTACTTCTCAAAATAATGTGCGTCAGTGAGTGTACAGAAAATCTATATGTTAAAGAGAGGCTTTTTGTAGCCTAAGCATAGGGACAAGATGGTATTGGTCAGAAATAGGGGTGGAAATCTTTAACCAACATCCCATTGTACATGGTTCAAGATACATAAATATGCATCTTGATTTCTACGCCCTCCATTATGGTTTTTCCCATATGGCTTTTTTGCACTGCCAAGTATCACAATTAGTGATGTTGGTGAGAAAGAGGGCCATCATACCCACTCCAAAGAGAACAAAGCCAATTAGATTCTCTTAGACTGCCAGCAATGGGTGGCTCTGGTTTTGCTTGCAATCTCCCAACAATAGAGCAAAAGCTTAGACACTTATGCCTCTCAATATCTCTAACCTACATGCCCACTTTAACCAAGGAAATGCTTGTTACATAGCTGATTATATTTGGATCAGATCAGGGAAAACACAAAAATGTATATGGGCTACAGCACAGGCTTAGAAACCCATGCTTACAGCCTATATGACAGGTGATGGAGGTAAACAAATCAAAACCTTGAACCCAGTTTCTGGTCCTAACACACTGATAGAAATGATACTAGGTACCCAGTCAGTTACATCAATAGTTCATTTAAATACCAGTTATTTCAAAAAGTGGACTGAAGACTTCTGGTCCATAGTGGTCCATAATGTGTCATACCACTGAACTTTTTCAACAGAATAAAAATGTATGCGTAAGCTTGTGTAAAAAGTTTATTAATGCACTGATGAAGATTCTTTAAAAAAAGATTGAATCAATTATTTCAAAAAAACTATTCACTTTTCCACTAGGCAGAAAGTGCAGGACTGGCTAACCTCACTGATGATCGCCCACACAGCAGAGTCCTTTAGGACAGTGAGACGTACAGCAGCCACTGGGTTGAAGGCAGGGTCAACTGTGCCTTCAGCCACACCTTTATCAAAGTCAGCTACAGAGAGAGAGGAGAGAGTGGGGGGACAACAGAGAAAGTGGGGGAGGCACAGACCGGGGAAATGAGAGAGCGCGAGAGAGAGAGAGAGAGAGTGAGAGAGAGAGGTTACATGCTCGGTCTGATCAGGAAACAAGTCTCAAACTAAAACATTTGAACAGTAACTTACCAATTCTGTAGAAATGGTCGTCTGTCTGTTTGTATTTCTCTTTGGTCTTCAGACCTGTACCCTGCAACCGAAATAATCCACAATAACAATCAAAGAGCAAGGTTCCTTAAGCAAGCAAGCGTGACTCAAGAACATAATAAATACAAATTGATACTAAAATGATAAACCCATTTAAAATCTTACAGCATATACAAGTTCAGGAAATGCAAAGTAATAGAACTAACATGAAGTTCACACCTACGGCAAACTCTTTGCTAACATCAAAGGCTCCAGTAGACTCACTAAGCCCTTTTTTCACAGCAGGGCTATGGGCTCCAACCTCATTAACAGAGCAGCTCAACCTGCTGCTTGCTAAAATTAGAAGCAGCAACAGCCTACAGTTGAGCACAGTCAAATTTGAAGCTAGTAACAGAAATCCAACTGCTTTCTGATCTTTCCATCTCAGTTCCTGTTGCTCTGGTTACTTTTCAATAATCAGATATCTGGCATCACAATAAACATAAATAAAACTGAGATGCCTGTTAATTTGGCTGTAAAGACCTTTCCCTTACATAACCCACCCTTAACAATTGCCAGCTTCATCTATCTTGAAATTCAGGTTACAGATAAATGTAAATAATCTTTATAATGTAAATCTCAAATGCTGCCCCCTCTTGATAGTCTGATATTGAAGGTTATTTGAAATAAAAACATCCCAAGGTGCACAAACAGCACCTGCGAAGACCTAAGCCTAAGGGGCTGGAGTTACCTAATACAAGGTTTTGTTACTGGGTGGGAAAAATAATTTTAAAATACTCAGTATGGTTAATCATAGATTCCAGCAACCCTGACCAAATCTTCCACCTGCCCCATATTAAAAAGGTAAGGAATTTAAGAGCAGGGTTTGCGTTATTTCAGACTGCAGTCTTTTTATGTCCATGCTCCAATAACCAGTAATCATACTTTTTCAGTTTGGTCCAATAAAGGGATTTAAACATGTTTTTTATTTAGGCTTTTGCATCCTTTGAACACCAAAAACAATCCTTTTTTGATACTTACAAGGCAGTAGCTTAGCATGTACAACATTCCCAGAGTTCCCTCATTGTCCCAATGAGAGTACTCTTGATAGGTTTCTGAAACAAGGCTAAACTTTATTTCAAACATCTATAATCCAATTCACTTATCCATTATCCAGTTTAAATTCATTAGAGTTTATAAGGCAAAATTGGGCATCACATTAATTATACTAAGGCTAGATTATCACATTTTAATCAAGGTGCATCTCCAGCATGTGACGGACGTAAGCAAACACTTATTCACATGCTTTGACTTTGTCCATCATTATATTACTGAGGACAAAATTGTCCCAAATGGTCTCACCGTATTACCGGAAATGGACAAATGGAGTCAACTCTTTAGTACCTGTATCCAAAAGTTCTAAAAAGGATGCTACAGCTTTTTCGGCAAAGATTGCAAGGATAAGACACATGCAAATGGGATTTGCAATGTGCCTTGATATAACTGTATTTCTGGCTGCTGCTTTCTTCTATCTATCTCTCTATCTATTATCATATATATTTTTAAAAACGTGGATGTATTTGCACTCCCTCTCTTGCACCCTCCACACACTCTGCACTCTCACTCACACCTCTCCACACCCACACACCAGGCTATAAGAAAAAGGGGAAAAAAAAACTTGAAAAAGTATTATTAACAATAACAATGCACATTTAGGTGTGGGATGGGGTCTTACCGAGAAGGGCAAAATCTCAACTGTTGTGTTCTCAATTTTGTCTCCTGGGTGCTCCTGGTTACCACTGCGGAACAGGATCCTGTCAATCAAAGACTAACTGTTAAGCAAAATGTATGTACAGACACAAATCTGTTCATATAAGACATAAGAACAGTATGCTTCTACGTTATTGATAGAACAGCACACATTTGTGATGACCTTAAAAGTCATTCAGTAAAATGAACATATTATTTTTTCGAGATCATTGGTTCATTTTGTTCCACAGAAGTGGTGAGCCACTGTTGCACGCATCTGGACAATAAAGTTAGTTAATCTCTAACTTGGTAAAGCATAATATACAAGTTCACTTTTGTTGGACTCTTAAGAAACTGTTTGGACCATAGCCTATTTAGGTACGTAGTTAAAATGACATTACTTCGACTGCCTA
The DNA here is from genome assembly GCA_037974425.1 of Phenacogrammus interruptus. Classification (NCBI taxonomy): domain Eukaryota; kingdom Metazoa; phylum Chordata; class Actinopteri; order Characiformes; family Alestidae; genus Phenacogrammus; species Phenacogrammus interruptus. The sequence continues at coordinate 9,141,639 of JBBPCW010000002.1, forward strand.
TCAACAACAAAAAAAGTTATTAATTTTTTGGTCACTGAAGACCTTTAGTGTAGGTACCAGTTCCAATCAATAGGTAATTAAACATCTCTTCAGTAGATACATTACACACAGACAGCAAATAACAGAAATGTTCTGGTTGACCAACTAATGTTAACTGGTAATGTTCTCCTCACCAGTAATAACAAGCTCTCGCAGTAATCATGTGCAAAATGAATCAGAGCCTCAGACATGATGGCCTGCAATTGATTTCTGAACAAATCAGTATTTCTTACACTGAGAATCTGCAACAGTCATGTGACAATTGAATGAGAGATTGACAAAGACTCAGTTGTTCCTATATTGAGAATATGCAACAATCATGTGACAAGTGAGCGAATGAAAGACCAATTTGTGAACAAGCCTCTAGCTTAGATGTTACAATACAGATTTACATGTCATGTGTAGTCCAGAGAAAAATGGGGAAAAAAAAGATCAATGTAGTCCCAAGTAATAAGGAATACTTCAAAAGCAACTAACTGTTCACGAACAACACATCACTACCACATGTACCACATACACATTCAGATTGAACAGGTCCTTACTTGAGTTGCTAATTAGATGCTGTCACACATCAGTAAGCTAAGACCTTATCTTATGAGTGCTGCCCCAGACAAACACAGCAGAGGCTGTTATAGTAAGTACATCACCAAGTGGCCTAAACTATGATTTTTTAGATCAAATTTATCACACCATATCCAAATGAGAGTTAGCTGCCTGACAACTAACTTTCAGTGTGCTAATACAACTAGGCAGCAGATAAAAGTGCAAATATTATAAAAACGTGAGGTACAATTCATTGATAAACTAGCATATACTGAGCAGCTGTAAAATTAAAACTACCTGTGTAGGTCCTTCTTTGTGCCTCCCAAACTGTTCCAACTTGTTGAGGCCTGGACCCCACCAGAACTCTAAGGGTGTGCTGTGATATCTCGCAACAGGGAATTAGCAGCAGGTCCTTTAAGCCCTGTAAGTTGCATGGTCTCCATGTTTTGGATTTGTTGGTCCAGCACACAGATACTTGATCAGATTGGGGGTATTTGGAGGCCAACTGAGGAATTTGGAAGCCAACATTTGAACCAACTTAACAACTCCTTGTCATGTCCCCAAAGCCTTTCTTGAAAACATTTTCCTTGTCATTAGGGAATACCACATAATGTGGTCTACAACAATGCTGTTCAAAAAAGCACCATGCTGCATCTGCCAGCTTGTACTCTTTCCATAGTGTATCTTGCTACCATCATTTCTGAACAAACAAACAAACAAACAAACAAACACACACGCACGCACGCACACACACGCTCAGTGGTTCAATTTTATTGCACACAAGCCCAATATGTGATTTCTGCAGTAGAGAATAGTCACTCAAACAAGTCTGCAGCTATACAGCAAGCTGTGATGTGCTGTGTGTTCTGATTCCCTTGGCCAGCAACTTTATCAGCAATATGTGCTACCGCAGCTCTTCTGCTGACAATGCGAGCTAATCTTCACACCACATCATCAGTGAGCCTTGGGTGTCAATGATCCCAGTTCGCTGGTTGTCCTTCCTTGGATCACTCTGGGTCAGTACCAAGCACTTCATACCAAAAACACTCCACAAGACCTGCTGTTTCGGAGGTGTTCTGACCCAATAGTTCAAGCATCATTATTTAACTCTTGTCAAATTGCTCAGATCCTTACATGTGCCCATTTTTCCTCATTCCAAAACATCAGCTCGAAGAATCGACTAAACACTCACTGCCTGTTATAGCCCAACCCTTTACAGATGCCCGTGTAAAGATGATAAATGTTACTCAAGTCACCTGTCAGTGGTTTTTTATGTAATGTAATGACTGGTCAGCATATACTTTTTGAAAGGTCAAAAAAGCATTTCAAAATGCAAGTGTAGGTTTATTTTTAGTAAATTATGATTAGCTGGGCCCAGATTAGCATGGCAGATAAATCTGAGCATGCCTCTGTGTGCATGTACACGTGTTCTCCTGATTAGCATTTTCAGAGCAAGCGTGAGTACCTATCTAAGGAAGAGCAGAGCAGTACACGTGAGTGTGAGCTATACAAAGCACATAAATGAATCCCTAGGCAAACCAGAGTGAATGATGAGTGAGCGAGAAAGACAGAGAATACGAACTTCTCAATGCTGACTGGTCGATCAAACTTGAAGAGCACATAGTCTCCTGCCATGGGGGTGATGGCCCAGAAGAAATCTTCTCCCATGTAGGTTTTCTCCAGTGTGTGGCCCTGGTAGACTTTCAGAGAAGTGGATACCTCTGCCGGTGGGTTCACATGAATTTTATGTAGCAGAGGTTTTAGGAAGTCTTTATCCTGAGACAGGGAAGCAGAGTGATTCCTATCAGTGCAACTGTGTAAAGCCCAACAACTTGTTTGTTCAATAAGGGTAAAAGTAGCACATTATATAAGGATAAGTTAAGGCCAGAACCTCTTATCTAATGAAAGGGGACAGAAAGTTATAACGTGTCTGAACAGGAAAAGAAAAGAAAATCTGCTGCTTTTTAATAATAAGTATAAAAGGAGATCATTTGGCAACCAAGAGAGAGTTCATTGTCCCTGAGGTCATTTAAAGTCAAGTCAATAGTAATTTAATCAAAAACTGAGCAATGCTTGTGTGTCACCGTAAGTTTCTGGATTTTCCCCGCCAAGGAAGAATGGAGGCCCACATGCTGGAATAAAGAGGGTCTAAAGCGGATCCGAAGACTGGACTTCTGTCTCTCACAGTGCTTCTATAGAAAGACAAAAATTAAATTGAAAACTATAAAATAAAAACATGAAATAGGTATACAATGAGGTATTAAACTATAATTAAACTCTAATGGGGACAAAAAAAAATCAATTCTCAAATGGCAGTACAAAAGTGGATAACAAAAAAAAAAAGAAATATATCTCCTTGGGTGAAAAGCCAGCCTGGGTTTCATGGTACACAGTAGGGCATTAAAACAAAAGTCGTCTAGTTGACTACAGAGGCACAAGTCGACGCCCCCTGTGTGTTTTGTCCTCTCTCTCTTTGCCCTCGCTTGTGTACGCAATGCAATCTCTGCCTCTGATTGGCCTGCAGACACGCGTTCCTTGGTATTACCATTATTATAGTCCCTTTATAAAAGGGCTGGTACCGTTGGCGCGAGGGGAATCTAAACACGAAACCACAACAAGACAAGAGACATGCAGCAGAGAAGACAGACACACACACTCACATGTGTGAGGATACTTCACTCTAGACACACAAACAGCACGGAGACCTGCAGAACCTGCAAGTCAGTGATAAAGTACAGTGACAGTACCGGCATTCTGCATCTGAAACGGCACCACTAGCTAACATGGCTAACGCTAGCACTCCAGGATGTTGCCCTGCCACGGCTTAAACTGTTCCCACTCGCAGTTGTATTTCAGTACTAAATTTCATGTAAACCATGGGTGTCCAATCTTGTCCACAGAGGAATGTTGAGGGTTGCAGGGTTTATTAAACCAAAGCAGGAGCACATCTAATCAGCTATATAAAAACTGAGACCAACTGATTAACGATAGAATATGTTGTGCTTCTTTGGAAGGAAAACTTAGAGCAACAACAGTTCTTTGTGAATAAGACTGGTCACCCCTGGTTAAAATAAAATTAACATGATGCAGGCTATATTATGCTCAATAAAATAATTGAGCAACAGATGATGGTAAATTCCATCTGCATTCTGGCACTGTCATTTGTATCACTGTTATTTATAGTCCTATATTTTTTGGTTCTCAGTTTTGGTTTTCAACCCAGTGTGTATTTCAGTTTTGGCTAAAGATTTACATTTCAGAGCATCAAAATAAACACAAACCGGAAAAAAAAAAAAACTTATGAAAGCAGTGTTGAGCAACATCCTGCAATTTACAGTGGTGCCATAAATAAACTAACATGCTAACTATTATTGCTTGCTTAATGGATTTATATTAGAGATGTCAACAAAATGGGCAGCCGTTTTATCTATTTCAATCTCACAAAGGTGACAAGCGTGCATTTACAGCAGAAGCAGACAGTAAACAATCCGAGGAATGTCAAGGAGAGCTGACAAATCAGTAATGATCAAGTCTGCAAGCCAAGGTCGGTAAAGTTAGAGTTATACCTGACAAAACATTTCATGATTACTGGTTGGCCAGGTCGTACTGACCTTGGTTTTTAATCATGGCACTCAGCACTACTATAGAGGGCATTTGAAGCATCTGACCATGTAAGTTTGTGGTATGTGTGACAACCAATCTTTGAGCACAGCGCTTTATACATTAATGGACTGTTCAGTGTACCATCGAGCCATAAACGAAACTAGAGAGCATGACAGAGCACATATTGAATCGAGGAATAGAGTGCGGTGGGAAGGGACAGGCTATTTGGAGGGCTTGTTGAGTCTGAGTGGATGGAAAGGGAGGGAAAGGTCAGAGCAGTCTCTCAGTCTGCCATTATCCAAAGTGTAAAAAGCCTTTGATGAACTGCCCTCGGCAGCTCAGAAAACTCAACATCATAGAAAATAAAGAGAATTTGGGGTCAAGTACACACAAAAACAGTAAAGACTTACAGCATCTTTTTCTGGATTGCAAACTTTCACCCAAAGAATGTGGTCCAATAACCAGTCTATGGGCTTCTCCTTGTAGAACATAAATATGAACTCCACTATAAGATTCAGATCAGGTGCCTGGAACATCTTACCTGAAAGACAGAGAGAATATTTGAGTGAGTTTAGAAATAATCAAACTTTAGGTCCAAAGTCCAGGAGAATTTCACTGTTTGTTAGCTAATCAACACCAGGGCAAGGGTATGGACAGTCTCAGCCTCAGATGCTCTAGCTATAGAGAAACACAGTGTACATATTATACACTGAAACAAGACACAGCTATCAAAATGTATTCCTGTACACAAACATTTGTTATCAAACTAAATGCTGGTTGGTCACTCGTAAAAAGCAGTTTAATGTTTTGCAAAGTGAGACAAGTAGTCTCTCTGAGCAAGATGTTCAAGTCTGGTTTGCAACACTAGGGTCATACCAATGAAGCCTAGCTGGGAAAACTCCAGGATCATCCAGTCTTCAGAGGCCAGCTGCAGGGCAAAGTTCTTCATAGTGGCAAAGTAGTTGGGCTTTGCAACAATATCGTCCTCCAGCTGGGAGATAAGCAAGAACATTAGATAAATAGAGTAATATTGCAATTAAGCTATAAATCTCTCATGAACAGACACTCAAACAAAGGTAAATACAATATTCTCTCTCTCCCTCTCTCTCACACACACACACACACACACACACACACACACACACACACACACACACACACACAC
>JBBPCW010000002.1:9149160-9161197 GCA_037974425.1 Phenacogrammus interruptus
ATAGTCAAAAATCATTGGAATATAAAACAAAGTATGTGGGGTACATTCTAAATTTTCAACAAGTTACCACAGAATCTCCAGAGCAAAGACAGATTTTAGGTTGAAATGTATTATGAAAGAATGCACAAAAGACCAGATCCTGCAATACTGCAATAAGAATGTTTAATGACCACTTATAGTCACACATGAACACCACACAGCCCAGCACACAGTGTGAACAAAGTGAAATTCTTTCTCTGCATTTAACCCATTCATCAAATGAAGCAATGGGCTGCCACCAACAAGGGGCAGAAAGCTGCTGGTCTGCACAGGGATGGAACATGTGACCTTGGTGTTAACAGCACAACCCTCTAACCAAATGAGCTTACATGCACTCCTGACCAGGTAAATTGTAGGTTAGTGTTAATAACTGCTTGAAAAACATTCGAATATTCAATCGTGTGTAGAGAACTTTACTGGTGTTCTCTAAAGTCTGTACCTACCTGGACATAATAAACTCCTTTGCTAACTGCATACATCATGAGGAAGGAATAGTCCAAGTTCTGCTTGGTCCTCCACCTGTAAAAAGTACAGAACACATATAACTGCATTAATGTGCAAATAAAAAAAGGTCAGTAGTTTAGGCAGCAAAGATGCATCTGCTACTATTCAGAGGAAACTACCTAACTAACAAACTAACTATGCATAAAATAAACAAACTTGACACCAGTGTTATATCTTTGGTCCTTAAAAGTATAGTAATACAAGTACAGAACCATTTGGATCAAATATTTCTTTTTGGATTGAAGATTTCTCTGGGGAACAGTATGAGAGAGAGAGCGCGAGAGAGAGCGAGAAGAAGCAAACGAGAGAACGAAAAAGAAGAAAAAAAGAAGAAGAAAGTGCAATAAGGAGCAACAGTGTAACCTTGGGCTCACTTGTGTGACTAACCACCTTATTTCCCAACTAGTGCTGTTAATATTAAATATTTGTAGTCTAATAATAAATTACTTTCATGATTACTTGAAATTTGAGAAGTAAAAAAGGGCCAAACAATAAAAATGGTCATGTAACAGCTATGAAAAAAACGGCAAAACATTTTTTTTTACATTTTTAAGTAGTATCTGTCTCAAACTGCCAACTTATCTGCTGATCTATTAAGATGGCGAGACTAAACTGAGTTTAACGGACATGTGGCAGGACATCAACAACTTCAGGACATCTCCACCTGCCTGTGTAAGTGAGGCCTTCCTTCCAGATGCCCTGAATGGCTTTTATGCAGTTTGAGGCACTGAACAACTCGTCAGTGGGGAAGAATGACACGGCAGTGAGGAAGACCGCCCTACCCCCTATGGCCAGGTTCTATGGCCATGGCTGATGTGAGGAGGACTCTGCTTAATGTCAACCCACAGAAGGCAACCAAACCAGACAATATTCCTGATGTGTTGTCAGAAGATGTGCAGATCAGCTGGCAGATGTTCTCTCTGAGCTCCACCGTCATTCCAACATGCTTTAAAGCCACAGTCATCATCGCCATGCCAAAGTTGTCATTATCCTGCCTCAGTAAGCATTCCGTCACACTCTCACCCATCACAATGAAGAGTTTTGACAAGCTTGTCATGAGGCACAGAAATCCCCCCCCCCCCCCCCCACTAAACCCCCTGCAATGATGCCATCACTTAGGTTAGAATGTAGCTCGAAGACTTCAGTTCAGCATTCAACAGTCATTCCTCATTATCTGGAAGGAAAGCGGACATTGCTGGGCCAGAACACTCTGCAACCGGATCCTGGACTTCCTGGCTAGGAGCCTTCAGTCAGTCAGAGTAGGTGACACCACACTGAGCACAGCCCCCTGCAGGGCTGTGATCTCATCCATATGCTGGTGCTGGTGACCCACGACTGAAGTAATGCACAGATCAAACCTTATCATCAAGTTTGCTGATGACATGACCAAGATCTCTGGTGTTCATCGGAGAGAATTTCACATGGACCATCACATGGCCATCACCAAGAAGGTCCAGCAGAGTCTCTACTTCTTGCAGAGTCTGACCTTAAAAAACCCTACAGAGGTTAGTAAGGACTGCTTAAAACATTTCTTTTTTTTAAATATCAGTCTCTCTCCCCTGTTGCAGATATATGCAACACATGCAGTATCCACAAAGCCACAATCGTTGTGGATGACCCAACACTTTTCTTCCACACCCTGTTAACTTCCTTCCGTCTGGCAGAAGGTTTCACAGCATCCAGGCTATGACAACTAGAATGGGGGACAGGTTCTACCATCAAAATCTTAAATCACACACAACCACACTCTTAACTGAACGGCTTCCTTTCTACAAACATTAAACAGTTCCGCAATAAACAAAGCAAACTTACTCCTCAAATGTCACTGTAAAATACTCTATATTCCTTTAAATACTGTACACTTTTTCTAATCCTGCTGCTGCTAATCCTTTGCAACCTGAATGACTCTGTTGCTCTTTGTTATGCATTCTCTCTTTAGTCCTGCCTTGCTCACATGTGTAGTCTTGTGTTCTGTTTTTGCTCTTTGCAACATGCTCCATATGTGTGTATGCAATTGAAATGACAAGAAACACCTACTTGTCTACCTGACGAAGTGAGTCAGGCACTCTTTTGATTTAAGACGTACCAGACGCAAGACGTCTCTGGTTTTGTGTGGTGAAAGAATCAACATTGGCAGGCTGGTGAACTCACTTTACTCTCTCTTTGGAATCTCCAAACGTCTCCTTCAGGTTGTTGAGCTCTGGATAGTAACTGGGAGGAGGAGAAATTACCTCCAGCAACCCAGAATTCAGTTCTGTGGAAAATCTGAAGGAGAATTAAAAGTTTAAAAGTTATGAAACATGTGGGCAAAACATAAAGCTGTAAACACTAAAATGGGATCTGAACCTCAATTTATTCATAACAGTAAATCAAGACAGAGACAAATCTTTAACAAACCAGTCTGAACAATCAAGGTCAAAATGGATGAAGCATGAGAACTCAACCAGTAGAACTTCTTTGAACCAGATGCCTTTCGTAGCAGATATCAGTCCTATGCACTGGCGGATATTTGCCTATTTCGCTTCATAATACTTTCTATTCATGCTTATTTTGGAATGTCTTTACTGAGCAACTCGCTTCGGATCATTGAAGAGTGTTTCAGTGGGACTGAGGTCATGAATCTGAGTTTGCCAATTTGAATACAGAGTGAATTGAAGCATAAATCTTGTGTCTTGTTTTGGTTCACTGTCAGGTTACAAGACCGTCTGTTTTGAGTTTTAAATCACAAAATCACATCATTATAGTCCCTCCACAACGAGTTCACAGTAAAAAGTTCACAGTTTGTGTGTGGTAGTTTGTTTTCTTTAAATACAAGGCTGCACACAAAATACTATTTGTGAATCTTGGACACTGCTTTCACCATTGAAGAATCTCAAAATCTTACACAGTAAAGTACCTTATATTTGTCTGGATGTGTTTTTTTTTTAAATAAAGTCTAATCCAGCAATGTAAAAATGTTCCCGATACTGTCATGAAACAAAATGGTTAAAGATGAAAGTGTCACTCACTCTTTCTCAAGGCTTGAGACCACACTATGCACATAATCTATGTCCATCTGTGGGAAAAAGCACAGCATATCTGGTTTGAATATGTGCAGGATACTCTTTCTCTCCTATCCCCTGCCCACACCCACTTGGTAACACATTTTCAGGAATTAATTTATGCCACTGATGTAATTAAATCTGTCAGGATTTTGAGTGTTTATGTGAACACAGTGCTGATATTAATGTTTAAAGAAATCACAGAAATCAAATACACCTAGTAGTAACTGTTCTAATGAAGAAGAGCTATTAGGAGAAAGCAATACAACACTCTCTTTGTGCCTTATTATCATGCCTCCTTCTCTTTCCCTTCTCTCTGCCCCACAGATTTCTGACAGGCACATAATGGAGCAGAGACCCAGTCTCCTTCAGAGGCTAGACTGAAAAGACTCCCCTCTGAGCAAGCAGCAGACAAACAGCTACCCTGCCCCAATTTAACCATCCTAAAACGAGCCACAAGCTCAAGCAGCCTGTTAATGAGGGATGGGTTATACATTTTGAATAGCAATTAAATTATATATATATTTCAAAAATGGCCTTGTCGTAGAAAATATATTTTCTCTTGTATTTACTATCTTGTGGCAGTAATATTCCTAAAAGCTGTTTGTCAACCAAAAGATTCAGAAGATTCAGACAAGCAATATGGGGTCTTTTAGTTGAGATGTGATATTGAAAACGTAGTTAACAGCAATGTGATTCACTTCTTATTTGCTTAAGACTGTGTTTAAAAAAAATACACATGAGCCATGTCACAGTAGAAATGATCCAGGATCTGTAACTGTCAGTAAGGTCACTGTACACATTCTATAAATTTGGTATCTGATTTCTGTTTGGTAAATGTTTAATATGGCAAATTATTTAGAGTAATTTTAAGAGAACTGAACAGGACAAGGCAGGGAAATCTAAACAGTGACCAGGAAGCAGGGGTTATTTTAAGGTAAAGGCAAATAAAAATTTTTTTTCCAGTACCACCCAGCACTCCACATTCCCAGCAAGATAAACAAAATTCTCAGTCTAAGAGGCTGGCAACTCACCTCCCCTATGAAGACTATGATCACGCAGTCAAGCTTCTCTTCGGGCGAGAGTTTATCGATGAGTGAATGCAAAGTCTCTGACAGATACGACTTCACTTTTCGCTTTACGGTGGGGATCCCCATTACCATGGTAACTGTACGGAACGAAGAACGAAATGCACTCACTTTTAACATATGATGCCTGGTACAGAAAGAAAAGGCTTTAAGCCAATTATGAGAAAAGCAGTGAAATGGAAAATCTGCAGCAAGTCCAAGACCACAGCAGAACATCTGTGAGTTTTCTAAAGGCTTAATACCATTGTCTCTCTTCTGCCAATAATATTAAAAGCAACAAAATACTAAGCAGGCTTTCAGGGACCAGGGGAGAATAGGCCCCAAGGTTAATGCATTACTCAAGCCAATAATATAGGGCTGTTCTGAAGATGGAAAAGGGAGAGAAGGGAATGTAAAATGAGTACAGGGACCCAGGTACTGTTGACACAAGTCAATCAAAATAAAGTGCTAGATTTCTGTTATAACCTTGCAGAGCCAACCGTGACCTAGCAGAATAATCAAACACCTACACATAAGGACAAACACAGCACTCGAGAAGAACAATGAAGCAATGGGACACTGATACCATGTTATGTATTTGAGTCAAAAAGAACAGCTATTGCGTAACAAACACCTGCACAGAGGGTAATATTCCACCTCTAATCATGTTACTGTTGAATTTTCTGTGATCATTTTCCAAGTAATTTATTTTTTAAGACTTAATCATTCAATTTAAAACGTTCCTCAACGGTTCCTGGTTTATGACTCTGAGAAAGTGTTACAGAATCTCTTCATTATGTTTTGATAAATGTTTTGAGAACCCTTTTGGGCAACTTTATTGTGCAGTGCCTCTACACAAGCTTGTACTAAGCTTTCTGTTTTCAAGACACAATCTTTGAGAACACTTTTAGTTTAAAAGGAGGTGTAGAGACAAAAAAGAAAAAAAAATAAGAAAAACACTCCTACTCTGAGAGATGCACACCCACACATAAGAGCTTCTACTTGCGGTGAGGGAGGGATGGAAATTGTGTTCTGCAATAGATGAGAGCTAATATTTTCAGCTGAAGCTTTTGAATATCTGAGTGTTTTAATGAAACAATCTCAAGCACACAGGCTTAAAAACATGGACATTCTCAATCCACACTCAACTGAAGGAAATCAAATATGTCCTAATTTTGTATCAACTCTCACCACAGAGGAACACGAGGCGGCAAGAAAGTAAAGTAGGTCGAGGATGAAAGGATCAGAAAGAGCAAGAGCTTGTGTGTGGGGGGTAAGCCATGGAAGACACAAGGAGTGGAAAAATTCATTTGAGGGAGTGTGTGAGAGACAGGAAGAAAAGTGACAACACCCGCTCCCTTCCCTCTTCTCCAATGCTTTCCTTAAAAAAATATTAATAAATTTTAAAAAATTGTCTGGCCTTCAGGCATTCAGACTCTGTGGATCTTTCACAGGTCCTTTGTCAGCTTCTCAACAGCAGAAACGGTTTTGAGATACAGTTGCAGTGAAGAATTCAAGGCTGCTTTAAGCTTAAAATTCTTCTGCCTCTGGAGAGTTTGGTGTTTGCCTTAACAAGAAGGACCTTATTATAACACAAAATAAACTGTGTTGAAGCAGACGGTCAACAAGATTATATCCATATGTCTGATTAAAATGGCTTCAATTATTCCTATTAATTTTACTTTCTTCATTCACTCTCAAACAGTCCCTGTCATTTCCTCTCTCTGTGGGGAGAATCGTGGGAGATAGTCTCTGGGGCCTGGACAAATGAAGATGTCCCAATTTATAGGCCTAAAAATAGGCCCTCCTCAGCCACAATCTAATACAGACTGCAAAAAAAAGAGTGGGGAATATATGTTTTCACTGAGAGAGATGCATCCTGAGAGAAAATGCAGAATAGCTCACGAGGAGACCCATAGGGAGATTGAGAGTAAAGGGGCAGAGATGTTTACTTGGCTTGAAGGAGAAGTCTGTATGTGGAGGAAAGTGGAGTAGAGTGCATGGGTGGGCTCCCACTTTCCCAATCCACATTCCCTAATAATTCATTGCAATGGCACAAGAAAGAAAACAGTTTAATCATGTTATCAAAACATTAATGCTTTATGTCCTGCACAGATGCCAGTTCTAAGGCCATATTCACACATACATGGATATTTCTGAAAAGAGACATTCAAAACCTTCAATGTCTTCTCCACAAGTAAACGCAGAAACAGAGTTTTCAAAAATCTCCACTTTGGCCGGAGATTTCAAAAACCTCCATTTTCACTGACCCCAAAATCGTGTGGATCAAAGGCAAAAACACATAGAAAAACCTCAGAAATTGCATTGCCTAAATCAAACATCCTGTTCTTTTTTTAAAAATTACAAAAAACAAAACAAAAACAAATAACAAAAACAAACCATCCAAAAGCTCCAGCTATATCATGTCTTGCATTTGCAACAAAAACTACATTCATTGTCATTATTCTCAAATTAAGCTCGGATTTACACTGAGAGGAATTCCCATTTTCAAGGTAACAGAGTATCACAGAGGAACACGAGAATGATGTTAATGCAATGTTAATCTTTTGAACCAAACAACAAATAATTCATCAAATAAATTAGGGTTTGAAATACAAGGGAATTAATATATGTTAATAAAGCATCTAATAAGTAGTTTAACATTATAAAAAATAAACAGCAATGGTTTAAAAAGCCTACAAGTAGTGAGTGAGTCCAGTTTTAGTGTGTTTTGTTCGCTATACCAACTCACTTCCTCATAGCCAAAAGCTAATTTCCCCTGGTTCAGTAAAAACTTGAGCGTAAAAATGATAAGCAAGGAACTAGAGTCCTTTTAAGTTTTTCTGTAGTTATTTCAACAAGCCAACATATTGGCACTTCATCCATTTTTCCATGTGGATTGAGGACCTGCATTTATTGCAACTATTCTGGAAGCAGATTTTAACAAGTAAAGAGTTGTCAAAAACTGAATGCAGCTTCTAGATAGGGCAGGATACTCACATGCAGCATTTCACGGTACAGTGTAGCCCAGGTCAGGGCATTAAGGCAGACCAGAAGCTATAAACCTTATACAAAAGAGCACAGCTCCATGCTTAGGGTATTAACAAGTGTTAACATAGATTCTGGGATGCTAAAAGCAGCCTTAACAAGAAGAGCCTTTAAAACAGGTAATAAATACACAGACACTCTGGAAAAGCATCTGGTCTCTGGTTCTATCTATGTCTATTCCCTTGAGCTGCTTTCAGTATACAATACAAACAAAAAAAGGAAGGATACTGTCCGGATAAAGAGTGGCTAAAGGACACAGGCACACACACAGACACTTTAATCTGTTTAATCTAACATTCAATGCTGACGATGCTTCAAAAGGTATTACCACCATATCGGGAAAGTGAACATATAATTAGTTTAGGGAATCAGTAAAGTCAGTAAAGTCCCCACCACTCAAAATAATTTGACATTTTAAAGGTCAAATTAGGTATGGACTGGTATCCTTTGAATTTTACCCAAGAAAACATTTTTAACTTTAAAACTTTAACTTTAAAGTATCTCATTTAAAAAATTGTGTAAAATATTCATACCAAAATCATGTGCTTACACAGGTGAGGGTAATGCCGGTCAAATTTTTAAATTGAAACGTGAAATGGTGTAACTGGCTCCCATTACAAGACTTTCTGTTAGATGCCAGGCAAGATGTTAAAGGTGTAAAACTGTGATAACAGCACTCAGTGATAAAATGTTATTGAAATATTAAAATTCACTTCTATAAAATTCAATACATGAATGTCACAGTGTCTGCTTTCCCCTAATAGATGCTACTCTTTAAGCACGGAAAAGGTGACTCATCAGCTCATCACAGAGCAAGAGAGAATGATGATCCTGCTGCAAAGGCCAATTACACTTAGAAAAGACAAGATTCTCTCTATATATATATGATTTTACCCTGTTTCATTGTTGTTAGATTTGTTTTCTTCCCAGCACTCTCTGCGTCAACTGGCCTAACCAGGTTTTTTTTTTTTTTTACAGAAATAAATATACATAAAAAACATTAAAAAAATGCAATCCTCTATTGCAATGTAATGTTTTTTTAGAAATTGTTTTTTAGAAATTATTTATTAAAGAGTTTCTGCAACTTTCATTTCAAATTACATGAAATCAACATAAATACAGAATGCACATTTGAACAACAAAGCCTTGTTTTTAAAGCTTGCATAAAGATGTGCTCATCTTTTTTTGTTACTGGCACAAAAAGAGTATGCAAGCTAAAGAACACAGGTCTACACTTTTTGATGTTGTACTGTTAAACAGCTGCCACTGTTGGAACATGTCAGGGCTGACCAGCATAGAAAAGTGAAGAACATGAAGCATTTAATGTGTTTTTTTTCCCAGCATATGCAGTGGAGAAAAAACAGCATTCAGTTCTGTGATGGCCTTTAATGGTAAGAAAAGCTGAAGAAAAGTAATGTGTCTACATAGCTTATTAGTTAAACAATGCAGCTAAATCATACGTCACCAGAAGAGATTACTAAGATGTTCTAGGTATATTTGCGAGGGTTTGAATCATGAAGATGTCCCAAAGACTTTAAGTCCTTGCTGTTGTGTGGCAATAAAGGATCTTGAAACTCTAGAAAGACTTCAGAACATGCAGTTATAAATAAGGAAGATAAGAGAACTGATATATTAAAAAACTCCACATGTAGTAACAATGATTTTAAAAGGTATCTTAAAAGATTTATTTTATCAATGACTCTAAATCAACCTGACACCAACACATTATTCCAGTAAACTGTGTGCAACTTTGAAACAAACAGGTTTTATTGTATATACAAAGGGCAAAATAAGTCCAATTCTCATGTCAAATAATTTATAGAGGAATTTTAGGCTGGGCCTCTCACATGTGCAAGTGAACAACAACAACTGGATGAGTTGTTATTCAATGAATGGACGAATGTGCTCAAAGTCAGCGAGCCTGCACTCATTAGTGTAACAGAATGAACAGTTGTTAAATAATAACCTAATAAACTACCACTTCCACCCATGCTGATGTCCAGACAAATGAGGAATGATTATTTTCCATTGCTGTCAATGAATAGAATCAAATCAATGAATGCATCCATTCAGTATACAGTACTTGGTGGAAAGGGCCCTATGCTGAGTCATGGAGACAAATGTAGAGCACATAGCACGCACACAGTGGGAGTGTTCTGCTCACCTCCAGTACGACCCTGGCCCACCTGGACAGCAGGGTGCAGGCTGCCCTCATTGTTGAGCAGGTGCGGTAAGTGGTGGTAAATATTTGGCACTTGGAGAGGCTTCCTGTGAGCCAACTCCTTCAACAGCTTCTGGGTCTCATCTAAAGGAAAGCAGAACTCATTATTAATATGAAGGAAAAATACTTGGGCACATGAAAAGCTATTGCAAGGCAAAAACACGTCACATAAAACAGAGAGCACTCTTTTCTAAGACCACTAAATTACACTAAATTTACCTTAAGAGCATAATACTTAGGAACAAATCAGTGCGGTCCATTTAGGACTACATTAATAACTATTGTGTCAACATACTGTAAACCTCTGCAGTCAAATCACACCTAAATATTGCACTTTAGCAAAACAAAAAGCAGAGCTATGAATAAAATAACTAAGTATGGCCAACAAGTTAGAAAATCCAACCACAAAAAAGGAACAATGGTGTTGCCCTGAATGACACAATTATCTAATCGTAATTACGCCACTCCTTTGCTTAAGGAATTTGCTTAAGGTGTTTACAGTGTGCTGCAGCAAATACAAGCAGATTTCATTCATACAATGCCCTCCAGTAGTAACCGAACAATGTCTTCTGTCAATTTAATCTGTCAACAGTGTTGAATTTGAATTTGAATAACTTCAGGGTAAAGCCAAAATAAATGCAACTTTGATTTCACTGAAGAGTAACACTTCCTGAGGGGAAGTGACCAGAGTTGACACCAAGAATACAATGTGCAACACCCAACAAATGTGTTGCACTCAGTTCTGCCACACTGTAAAGAATCATTTCTTCAGTCTTACCTCTGACCTAGGAATCAATTACAGTGCTACAGCACATTAAAATGTTGACTTATGGGCAGCTGGTAGCCTAGTGGTTACGGTGTTCGCCTTGCAAACAGGAAGTCGTCGGTTCCCAAGACTGCTAAGTACCTCTGAGTTACCCTTGAGAAAGATATTGTCCCCACACACTGCTTCCCAGGCACTGTGTTCCTGGCTGCCCACTGCTTCACTTGGTGAATGGATTAAATGCAGAGGAAGTATTTTGTGATATTCACACTGTGCTGCAGTGTGTTCACGTATGACAGAATGGTCACCATCATTAAATATAAAATGATAAGAATAAGAATGCAGGATATGAACCTTATGGTTTAGGATATGAATCCTTGTTCTTAACCAAAGTGTCTCCCAAATGTAATGTGTATGTGTCCATGCAATGAGGAAGAACCTGAGAAGTTGGTGAGAGCATCCTTGCTGCCGTTGGTTTCTGCAATGGCACGTCGTAACTGCTCCAGGATGTTGTTTAGCTCAGATGAGCGCTGCAGGGTACGGTGCTCTGCCACACGCAGGCGCTCCCGCAGAGCATGGAACTCTCGCTGATATGCTACTAGCTTTTCTACAATGAGATACAGCAAGAAAACGAAAAGAGAGAGAGAATAATATAACAGATATCTTAATCATTTCTGTGTAACTTTTTTGTTACTTGAATAAATAAATAAATCAAATAAATAAAACTCTCAGACTCAGCATATTAACAATAATATATTTCCATTTAAACTAGAACAGGCTGATTATTCATATAAATTGAAACAACAAACAAACTGCTTCAGCTAGGATAAAGAAACAAAAATAATAAAATAAATAAAGAGTGAGCAACAACAAAAACACATTGCTCTGACCGGAACATTGTTGAGTGTTGATGACACCCTATGACAGGCTCTAGAGGTTTCTGGCAAGAAATACAGGCTGGTCTACATTATCTGGCTTCAGTGATGCCCTTTTACACATGACAACGTTGACACCTGTACTAAAAACTCTCTCAGAGGGCGAGGTTGTGGCTTGAATGCACAAGTAATGTTGTGGAACTCCGTGTCTGTGATGTACGTCATCACGCAATTCTGTTCTGCTCTTTCTGACGGCTGAGCACTGAACATCGTTCAGTGACAAATGCTAATGTATAAAATTATATATATATTAGTCCTAACCAGCGATGTATCTGTGTTTTACTTGTTAAACGGATAAGTTGTTACGGTCAGATAATTTTCTGTATTTCTTTCATTTTATTTACCAGGGCTCGAAATTAACTTTTTTACTTGGTAGCACTGGTGCTCCCAACTTCAAAAAGTTAGGAGCACCAGCAAAA
>JBBPCW010000002.1:9161297-9172872 GCA_037974425.1 Phenacogrammus interruptus
AAATTATGCATGTATCTGGTATTATAGTGATTTTATGACAGATTATTTCTCTGGGACGCAAAATGTACCGATTTCACAGAATGACCCATATATTAACAAAAATGTGTGTGAATGTGTTTCCCAAGCTAGCATTATTTTCTTTTTCTATAGCACCGAGAAAACAATGTGGTGGTGTACAAGCAGACACAAGGAAAATTTATTATTCAGCTCTGAAAGCACACACACAATACTCAACAAGTCTCATTGTTTATAGTTTAATATATGTGAACTTTATTATAGAATAGATTTAAAGTGCTGTAATACAAAGCCTTAGAATGAATGGCAGATTTTTAAAATTTAATTTCACTCAATATACCTCTAATACATAGCTTTATCTAATTTTCATTTATTAAGTTTCTGAACCACTTATCTTAACCAGGGTTGCAGAAGGGTGCTGGAAATTATCACAGCATTTATGGAATGAAATGGGAAGAAAAACCCTGGACAAATCACCAGTCCTTTGCTGGGCAGACACACACAAACACATTCACAAGGTTTATTTGGCATCTCCTCATACAGGGAGTATGGGACAAAACCCCCGTGGACAGAAGGAGAAGATGCAAACTTGCACAGAAAGGCGATAGCACTAAACACTGCACCACCATGACACACTCATACAATTTAATGATCCATAATATTGCTTAAATAAATCAGAATTTGTTATTAATATATGCAAAGGTCTGCTTAATCAATATTCCGGAAGTATGTTACAACATAATAGTGTAGTAAACCTGAGACATACCCTACATTATTTAAGAAAAGGGCTGTGTGCGCTGGATGGGGGGTATAAGGCCCTTAAATGTATACATATATACCTATACACAACTCTTTCACACTCCTCTTTATCTCTATTCTTCCCTCTTCCCTGCTCACCCACACAGACATTCTTTCTTTGTATACCAGACGACTCAAAATGATTTTCAGCACTTTCTGAAACTTAATGATCTTGCTTTTTTCCTCTTCACCTCTTAGTCCATAGTTTTGTCACTCCATGCCAAAGATTTCCTCTTTGCCAGCTCCATCCAGGAAGGTTGTCCACTGTCACTGATGGACTGGAGAGGTGGTGGTGGCGGTGATGATGACGGTGAAGAAGATGATGCTTGAACTGTTCTCTCTGACCATCTGTCCTCTCTTTCCAGCCTCATGGGACCAGGTGAAACAGCTGATTCTGAAGCAGCTGTAGAGCCAAGTATAAACATACAAATTCCTATCATGTGTACAGGATCATATGGCCATGCGCAATTTTGTTTTCACAACTATAATTTCTGTACCTGTGAATTTGCTTGGGCTGGACATGGCTCTAAACGCAGCCAGAGACTGAGGATGGGGTCGGGACTCTGGTGCCGATTTTTGGTCTTCTATCTATCAATATATGAACATAAAGAATATAAAAAAACAAGTCCCAGTATAAATTAAAATAGCATATTGTCATTTCAAAAACTTTTATCTTAATGTTGTATTAAACATTCTTTTATTATTTAAGAACTGTAGGACAATACATTTTGTCACACAACGTAAAGTGCAGGTTTCAAATAATGTTAAATTATTAATAAACTGGGATATGGACCTTTTGTTATAACAGCACTTTACATGCATTGAACTTAAATTTTAAATACAAACATTTATTTTAAAAACCAAAAGGTTCACCTTGACTGCATGAGGTGTCCGATTTTCCCATCGCTCTCTGAGTAAAGCTTTGCTACCCAGCCCTCCTGCACTCTGTGCCGTACCTTCTCCAGGGCATTTTCCTTGGGACACCGGTATCCGGGTAGATTGCCCTAAAGGTGTGGAGGATACATCTTCACAAATCTGAGGCCTGGGCTGTGAGAATAGAGAGACTGATCCTTGAGACATCTGATGAGATGGTAATTTGGGGCTTGAAAGATGAATCCTAGTGGGTTGAGCTGAGTGCAGGTTAGATTGTGTGGTTGACTGAGCCTGGGTTGGTGGCTGAGATATTTGCTGTTCTGTTGTTTGACTGCTGAATTGGACGGTAGATGTGTAAGATGCTGTTAACTGCACTGATTTTGTGGGAGAGTGAATGGTTGCTGAACTAGCTGCAGGCGATTGCCCTGTTCTGGCACTAAGCTGTGTTGTTTGTGCCTGACTCGGGCTTGAAAGATTCTGCTTTAAAGAGAAATTTGCTACTCCTGATTGACCTGTAGTTGGCTCAGTTGGTCTGATGGAAGACTGCATCCCTGGAGTTTGAGTTGGATGTGTTGACCTTATAGATACTTGTGTGGCTGGGGGCTGAGTAGAAATAGTCTGTAGTGGAGTGGCAGAAGGTTGTGCAGTTGATAGTTGGTGAATAGGCTTTGTAGGTCCTGCACTGGGCTGTAAAGGTGATGTCGTAGTTTGGGGCGGTGAAGGAGCCATATTTGTTGAACGCGTAGTTGACTGTAGGCTTGCAAAGTCAGGCAATCTGCTTGTAAACAGCTGCTGAAGGCTCCTGGTTTTTTCACGGGCCATACTCATCCAGGACAGCTCAGAGGAAGCCTCTTCTTTAACAGCAGAAGTTTCTTTAACAACAGTAGGAACAGGGATATTCTCCACTGAGCATACCTGTGTGACCTCTGGAGTGCTCTCCTTTGGAACTGGCTGTACAAGCCTAGTGCCTTTAAAAAGTGAAGAAGAAGGCTGAGCTGAGGTCCCCAAATCTGTAAACAAACAGTTAGACATCCCTTTAGTGCACATTAGTTAAAACTGTAAACCAAAATATGGAAATAACAATTTCCTTTAATTATATGTATTGCAGACTTTAAATATCAGTGATAATTTAAATGATTAACTCTGAGCACAGTCATGGACTTATATACTACCTGACCAAAAGTATGTGGACACTCTTCCTATTGAGGTGTTTCTTATCAAACATAAAGTGATGCTATTTTCATAACCTTCACAAAGTTCATTACTATCATCATCATCTAAGCTCTTCTTGCCACTGCTGGCAGATGGCCTCCACATTTCTCTCCACACAACCCTATCTTGTGTTCTCTGCATCCACATGCTGCCACCCATCTTCTTGATTTCATCACTCCCTTTCTTCCGGGGTCTACCCCTTGATCTTTTCCCTTGTCTTGGTGTCCACTCTATTATTTGTTTTGTCCACTTGATATTCTGCATTCGAGCTAGATGGCCTGCCCACTTTCCTCTCATGATGTCTTTGATCTTGGTATTTCCTCTTATTCTATCGTTTTTCATCTTATCCTTTAATGTGATATTTAGTGTTATACTGTACTTTACAAAGTTAGTTTGTAAAATTTATTTCCTGCTTGATCTGCCCCTGTCAACTGAAAGTGCTATTATTGTGAAAGGGAAGCATGAAGCCCATGATCCATAAAAATCCTTCATGATCTGTTGCATCACTCACTACAGAGTTCTGAAGTACCTCTGGAAGCAACATTAGCACAATAACTATCAAGTCAAGAGCTTCATGTATTTGGTTAGATTACAATGCACAAAGTAAAATACTGATGTTATGCGAAGCACATGGTCACTGGACTCTGGAAAAGCTAGAACATGTTCTCTGGAATGATAAGCCATGCCTCATTAACTGACAGGCTGATGTACGAATATGGATTTGCCAATAGATTGTTACCTACAAGAATGCACAATCCCAACAGTTTAGGGAAGATGAGATCTGGTCTGAGGGCATATTTCATGTTTTGGGTAATTTATACAGGGTTGGGCTTTGCTTCAGTGAAAAGTAGTTCCAGTGAAAAGTAATGTTAAGCATACAATTTTGTGGCAAGAATTTGGCGTAATCTTTTCCCTGTTTTAGCATGAGTGTGATGCTATACTCAAGGCGAGGTTCATAAAGACATGACTCCAACTGGTGTATGAGTAGGAACATCAGCTCTGAGAAAGATCTTCTTGTTCAACATCAGTGCCTGACCACACTAATGCTGTTCTCACTGGACTGGCAAAAATGTCCATAAACACACTCAAACTTTTGTGGAAAGTCTTGCCAGAAGATTGGAGCCCGTTATAAAGCTTGGGTTTGAAATGGGATTTCCAACAAGCTCAAACAGCTGAGATGGTCATATCTCCACATACTATTGGCCATACAGTACACAGTACATAACTGTGTCTTGTCTAGGGATGGGTACCGAAACCCGGTATTATATCGGTCCCGCTGCCTAATTATAAAAGACCGAAGTATCGATAAGCTCTGACGTTAACGGTTCTGCTGTCGGTACTGGAGAAATAAAAAGTAAATAAATACATGTCCTATTTATTATTGTTAAATAAACATTACCTAGCATTTTTTTTACCTGACCAGCCTTTTGTAACTTTTTATAATGTAAGTTATTCGCCTGCACTGCCGTTATTTGCAATCTCACTCACGAAACGTAGTCTGTTCCGCTGCACACAGAGCTTGCGTGCACACAACACGAGAGAGCTTGCGCTTATGGAGTAATGATGGCAGAAAGAGCCAAACGATCCAAAGTAAGGTTACTGACTTTCAGCCCTGCCCAGTAATACGTTTTCAAAAATGTATACACACCGCTACACAAACGTGGGATGGATAGTCCTTCTAACCACTAAACAGAAAGGAGAATACAGACCATCCTTTTCTCTAGAGTTGTATACATTCCCTCCAACTCTCGAAAACAGCTTCAAAGTAGAAACTGTGTTGCCAGTTGTGATCACGCACCGACTCTCTGGCTCAGCCAAGTTTTAACCACCCATACAATCACACCACATGGGCACTAACGAACATTCACTAGACACAAGTGAACACAATCATTAGATGCCTCGCCGGGCCGTGTGATAATGCCGTTAGCCGATCAACTCCGCCCAGCTTTTGAGAGGCGACCCGTCGGCACGGGGCTCTCCCGTTTGTGGTACAATCAACAAATGGGCTTCGTTTTGTTTTTTTCGCTTAAGGTGATTTTCAAAGCGAAGTGTGCGACTGTGTTGGTGACTGTGTGTGAGAGAGAGAGAGAGAGCGTGTCCCTATACTTTTGTCCATATATTTGTGTATGACAGCTCTATCCCAGTACATTTGTTCTTATTGGTCAGTTCGTCTGGCTTAAAGTTCAGAGCAGGACGTTGTTTAATATCTATTTTTTTTAAAGATAGTAACGAAGATACTCTGACGATACAGTGTTACGGACTGGAGTCTCGTAAAGCTACAGTGGCAGCAGGTAACAGTGACTTCGTGAGATGATGTGTTGCATTAGTTGCTAGGTAATAGACATAAAAGTCGATCATCGATGTTAGATCGCTTATTTAGGATTCCTAAATACAGTTAAGATTTGCTTCTGTAATACCAAATTGAAAAAAAATCCTATTTTAAATCATCCTATCTTAACTTTTATGCTTAAGAGAGGATGTTTCTATAATAAATCATTGTACATTAATTTAGAAGAAAATGTGATTATTTATTTGTTTTACAATCTTTGTTTTTTTTTGTGTAATAGATATTTGCTCAAACATTGGTGTTTGCTAAGCTATAGATAATTATTTTACATTAAAAAAAATAAAGTGTTATTTATGTTCTCAAAGTACCAATAAGAGTACCGTTAAAGTACCGAATCAATAAGTGGTATCGATAGAAGTAGTAATACTGTTAAAACCTTAACAATACACATCCCTAGTCTTGTCCTTCCTGATAAAAAAGACCAGTAAAGCCTGTCCCTTCAGGGAAGAAGGTCTACCATTACTCAGTAAACGCACAAAAAGTTCAGTTAGAAAAAGACTATCTGCTATCTGCAGCTTGTTTGTTTTGTTGAGTAAGGGCTAACAGCATGACTGTAAACAGTGAGTGGGGCAAAGTCTAATATGTGAACTGAAGAGCACAGTCTGATGGGACCACTGGCTTAATGAAAGCTCACTCACACCAAAAGAACACAGATTGCTTTCTAGCATGACTAATCTCATTATCGTACAGTGATAGTTTCTCATGTTTGTGTTGTTTGGCCCCTTTTAATCCCTCAGCTGGGAGAACAAATTCCTTACAGATGTTTGAAAGAAATCATAAAACCACAGAGAAACTCACCATCCAGGCTAAAGGGAGCAGTTCTCTCTTTGTCTCTGTCGGCACTTTGAGGTGGAGAGCTAAGGATCGGGGCAGAGATGAGGGTCTCAGGTTTATGGATCGGAGACTTCTTTAACCCTGTGGCAGTCATATTTCCTCTTATAGGTCCCACACTGCTGTCCTTCTGATCTGCTAGAACAGTTGATTCCATCGACCAAGTTGGGTTGAGTGTATTCACCTCAGCACTATGCTGCTTCACTTTGAGATCTGGTTGGGCTGCACGATATTTTAGAGAAAGAGAAGTGGTGCGCAGCTTCACCCCAAATGCACTTCTTTCCTCTTCAACTTTGCTCTCCTCGTTTGCTTTCAGGTCCTCACTTGCCTCATCTGCCTCCTCGACTCCCTCCTGAACCTCCTCCTCTGTAGCTTCAACCCCCGTTTCACTAACCCGCCTGTCTCCTCGTTCTCGGTCAGCAGAGAGGGTCGGATCTTTAGGCTTGGTTGGTATTGGAGTGCTGGCAGCTCTCTCATTTCTCTGTGACTCTGTGTTAGATATAGGGTCCTTCACTGATGTCCCTACCTGTACACTCTTGAGTTTATCCTGTGTTTTAAAGCTTTTAATTGATAAATGAGGGGGAGCAGGCTCCCTATTTACCCCTGCTTGATCCACACCTCCAGTAAAGCTTCCAGTTCTTTGCCTCTCATGACTTTTGGCTGAAGAGGAAGAAAAATGGAAGGAGCCAGAAATGGGCCTTTGACGATTTGCAGATTCCTTCTGTGGTTGTTCTCCCTGTGGTGCTGTAGAGATCTGCTGCAGATTCCTGCCAACAACTTTATCATCCAAGGGAGATATATTTCTCCGCAGCAATGGTAGCCTTAGAGATGCTCCACCAGCTTGTGGGTACACTGGGAGCTGGCCTCTAGGAATATTTTCCTGCAATATATCCTTGACCTCTGTCTTGTTTATCATGTCTCTCTTGTCATAAGTCGACATGTTGTTGAATTCTTTTTCACTCTTAGGTTGATTCTGCTCAGGCTCCAGAGAATAGACATGCGGCACTGCACTCTCTTGGCCACTCTTTAATCTGGAGCTAAATGGACTCTCTCTCAGATCTCCACTCCATTTTTTATTGGTTGGTACAGCTGAGCTGAGAGCATGCTTACTTCCTACAGCTGTAACTGCAAGTTCAGGCTTCTGGCTGGACGCTGCTTCCTTGGCTGGCATTTGCTGCTTCAGGACAGGGTGCTGGACAATAGCGCTAGAGGATGAGCTGCCTCCCTCATTCTGACTCACAGCAGGAGTATGATAGCCATCTCCAGCACGCACCAGAGATTTTAGGGGTGAAGCAGAAAGAGGGCTTTTGCTTGGCGGAGCAGTAAACACTTCCCCATGCCTGATAATCTGTGAAGAGTAGGAACGGACACGGGTTATTTCCTTGGTAAAAGCAACTCCCATCTCTTCCTCAGTGAGTGGCCGGTCCAGGTTGTTCATACTCTCTGAGCGAGGTCTGCATCCAGCCTGTTCAGTGAGCAATGTGAGAGAGTTTATTCAGTGGCATTACTGATTTAAACATAAAAATTTCTGACTGTAGTTCTGGAGTAACCTATTCCCCACACATTTTAGTGTTTTACTGTCTCTCTATACACTTGATCTTTCTATTAAGTGAATTTATGTGGGTGTGATATATCAGAAAAACGCAATAACGTGAATGGCAACGGGTACTTCAGGACTCTTACAATAAATAATTATGGACTGCTAAACTAATTCAATGACTTTGGAGAATCAGTCTGACTCACAGAGGTAGGCAATCTTCGGCTCTTAGTACTGGCTCTCTGATTCCGAGGCTTGACAGACATCCGGTGTCGGGCAGCCGAGTTATCCAGGCAGGGAATAAACTGAGGAGGGGTACTGAAGTCCACCCCTGAGACAAGCACAGAGGGAGAAACAGGAGCCAGTGTGGTGCTAATGGGCTGAGGTGAAACTGGTTGGGCCGGAGGCTGCAAAGGGGATTACAGAAATAAGACAAAACTGAATGCACTTTAGAATAAATCAGAACTCTGGCGGCCTGTCAAGCTGCTTTTGCAAGGAAATATTAAGATGAAGAATAATTTGTTTCGGCATGGGCGCAAAGTTTGTGTGTATAACTTCTAACTGACCTGTTGAGCATGACCTGTTGTGCATACTTATTAATTACTTAATACTTTTATGTGACTATGCTCAGACTTGAACTTGCACTCACTGCACACACTGAGATCGTAGGCATAAAGGAGGAATCAAATGAATTCAGAAGAATAGGAGAGGTGAAAAAGTAATGGTACCTGTTCTTCTTCTTCACTTCCTGTTCCACCTAAACTCAATGATCTGTGGTTCCTGGGAGGAATGAGAAACTACAAGGGTAATGGGGAGGAGGTTTCAGTGACAAACTATGGTATGATGGTTACACATAAGTAATACATTGTGAAGGCTCAAGAGATGGATACTGTGTCTCACAGACAAAACAGTATCCATAGGTCATATTGAGGGCTACACAAAACTTAGATATGGAAGATGTTTAAGGAAAATATGACACTATAGATAAATGAAAAATGTTTTCAGGGTCAGATGTTTTAGGGAGTGGATTACTTAAGATAGTTGTGCATGAAGCCAGTCACCTTGCATAGCGTGTTCTTGGGTAGTCCTAAAATTTCAGGGGGGCTATGAGGAAGTCCATCATCTTCTGAGCTTCCACCTGGGTCTTCAGTGCGTTTAGTTGGCAACACCAGAGGAGGTGGGCCTAAATGCATGTTCTGCTGCTGTAGCTTCACCTAATCAAACATAATCACCAGATTGCACAGGTTTCCCGACGTACAGATATGATACAAACTTAGCGAAAGAAGTAAACTTCACTGACCTGCAATGCACGGATTTTTCCATGGATGTTCTCTTGAGAGAGCACCCTTGGTGGCTCAGGGTCTGACTGACACTGGTTTGCCAAAAAAATACTGTCATGTGATAATGCCCTGGCTCCCAGCATGCTCTGGGAACAGCTGGGGGGAAGAAATGAGTCAATGAGAAAGATTCACAATAAATTATATCAGACTACGCCAAACAAACTTTTATGTCCACAAAATCTCTTTCACTATAAAATGTAGCAGAATGCAAAACATCCTGAAACAAAACATGAACATAATCAGAACAAATACACTTTCTCACTCTAAGTCATCTTCCAAGCTCCTAATGCCTTCTAAGATGTCAGAGGCTGACTGGCTGTGCTTCATCACTCCTTCATTTCTCTTCTTCTTTATCTTCCCAAACAGCCTTGATTTCATCATCTGTAGCTTAGGCTTCTTCTTCCCTAAAATGTTATGACAAAATGTAAGCAATGCCTCATATTTGTAGTGGTGAACAAAACTCAAGGTTGGAACCTTGAGAGAAAGGACTATAAATAGACCATTACATTGTTTATCACTGGTTTATATCATTAAAACTTATATCAAATGTTACATAACAATATATACATAACAGAAGTATGAACAGTGATTCCATTTTTTAGCTGCTAGTTAAATCTGTCATCAGCGAGAGACCTATTCATGTCATTTGATCAACATTCCTAATATTGATCTTACAACCAGACAAACACTCAGGAAACAAGAAGCGGTACATCTGTGTAAGTGCTGTGTAGCTCTGATGTAATACTGATTCTGCGGTACAAAGGTAAGACTATGGAAATGTGGTCTCAGGAAATATAAACATGCTTGACAATTTAGCCTTTTCTTAACCATTCATAACCAGGGCTGCTAGATTATAATGTATTATTTAATAAAAAAAATAACTGATTAAACAGGCATGATCTTCCTAATGCACGTATTGTTGTAGTTTGTATTATGTATTTGAGGTCAAATTAATTGTTTGCTGTTAGGGTTAGGGTTAAATAAATTGTGTGTACAATTACTCAATAATTAAAATACATTAGTTACTGCTATAATCAAAAGTAACAACCCTGTTCACAAAATCTTACATTAGTGTATCTGTTCTGACATTTACCAAAATGTTTGTTGTTCTAATTTCAGTTGCACTGAGAAATGCGGCATACCATATATATATATATGGCTTAAGCATATCAAAATGAACATCGGCCTACGATGATGAGACATTCACAAATCAAATTTCAGGCACAACGTAGGAAATTTTACAAAAATATAATTTATCTTACACATTATTACCCTCAACATACATCCAGTACCTTGTGTCTATGTTTTTGCAATCCAAAAAAGAAAAATAGAAGAAATCCATTTAGTAAGGACATAATGTCAAGAATCATTTTGGGCACGCTCTGACCTGTTAAATCTTCACTGTTCCCTCCATTCTGGTCTCCTGTGGCCTCCATAGCACCGTTCTTCACAAAATTTTAAAAAGAATTGAGTAAGACAAGATGTGAGAGACAGACAGTAGACTATAAGAAGTAATAGTATAAGAAAGAGAGTATAAGAAAGCCACAGACATAGAAGTCAACCTACAGCGTCATTAATGGCGTATGGCTCTAACAAAGCTGTCTGATAAGACAAAGCTGAGTTTCTCATGAG
This sequence comes from Phenacogrammus interruptus, assembly GCA_037974425.1. Classification (NCBI taxonomy): domain Eukaryota; kingdom Metazoa; phylum Chordata; class Actinopteri; order Characiformes; family Alestidae; genus Phenacogrammus; species Phenacogrammus interruptus. The sequence goes on from JBBPCW010000002.1 coordinate 9,171,883, forward strand.
CAAACAGAGTTCAAAGGTTCCTTCCTACAAATGTTGAATGTTACATCTTATATCTAGGCCGGAAAGTCATGTCTTCACTGCTTTCTTTCTCTATTAATTTGGTAGATTGTGACTCTAGCCAAGCAATATGAATAGTTTCAAAGATTCCTGTTTAGAATTGTCCAGCACTGGGAAACTTTTTTCTTGGTCACACCATGTAATCAACCCCATACACAAAGGCTTGCTGATTTAACATGTTTGGTTGGTTTCATCACACTAACATTCGTCACGCTTTCCTTTTTAAATCATATTCTTTCAAATGCATTCATGCAAAGTGCTACCAAACCCCAAAAGGTCAGTTTAATATCATATCTCCTGTTCATCTAAGACCTTCCCAAAGACAGCTAGACTTTATCACTGACCACACCTTGATAAGAGCTTCATGTAATGATGGAGAACAGCATGCAAAGTCCACCAGGTCTGAACTGGATGTTTTTACATGCAAAGAGTGGCCTTACACTGTATTTGACCTGTCTATGATCTGATATGTATCCATACAGCATGTAAAATTTGTCTTTTTACTGCAACATTCGTTATATATATGGCAGTACTCATGATGTGAATCAGCTCTCTTAGTCCACAAAAAGTTGGTCAGCACTCCAAGAGCATTTAAAGGGGGACCGTATGCAGTTTGACCTTACATTTGTGTACGTGTGTGTCTATGCAAAATTTACAATCTCATCTGAGGATCAGACCAGCTGACACAGGCCATTTACTCTAAGGACAGCAACATGCAAATCTGTGGAAATTAAAAAAATAAATAAATAAAACTGCTGCTTCACCATACAAAAATCTCTCATTAAATTTCATCCTGGACAGTGAGATAGTTTACAGTGCCTTCCACTATTAAGTAATTAGGGGCAGCTGGTGGCCTAGTGGTTAGGGAGTTCACCCTGTGATCAGAAAGTTGTGGGATCAAATCCCAAGACTGCTAGTGACACTTCTGAGGTA
>JBBPCW010000002.1:9184077-9194483 GCA_037974425.1 Phenacogrammus interruptus
ATACTGCAGTCAGAGCATCTATACAACAACTGTCCAAATAATAACTAGCCAACGCCTAACCCAACAATACATGAGCCCTAGAGAAGAACATATGTCAAGGAAATTTATTTATTTATTTTTTTAAAATAAGAAATAAGTAAACAGTAGGAAAGAGACATAGTTAGTCGCTAAAGTGCTCCTTGAAAAGGCGGGTCTTCAGGCGACGCTTGAAGACCGTGAAGGACTCCGCCGATCGGACCAGAAGAGGGAGTTCATTCCGCCACTGGGGAGCCAGGACTGAGAAGAGTCTTGACGCATGTTTCCCTCTTCTCTTGAGCGGCAGAGGCTCAAGACTCGCATTTAAGACTTTACTGTCTCTCGAATATATTTTAATTTTATAATCAAAACATATTTCCTGGCTTGAAATTTAGAATAACTGTATTCAGAAAAAGAGACCAAAATTTAGGGATTCATCTGATTACATTGGTAATTTTAGTGTTAAAAATTACCACGGTATGTGGTGAAGTGGAAACAGTCCTGCACTGATCAGTGTTCTAATATATTTTCATTTTAGAATCAAAACCTACATTTCCTGGCTTGAAATATAGAAAAACTGTATTTAGGAAAAAAAAACCCTAAATCTAGAGATCCATCAGTGTACATAAATGTAGTGAAATAACGCATGACGTGCCATTACAGAACATTCACACTGTCTCTTGTGTGTGTATGCAAATCAGAGACAAACTGTAACAGGGAAGGTAGTACCTATCCCACTCATGTATTTGCTATTTCAGCTTCAAAGGCACTTTGGGTTTAAAATGAGGATATTTATTCATCCCATGGAGTAGAGAAAACACTTAATATTGATTTTTTTGTGTGTGTGTGTGTGAATGAAAAAATTCTGCCAGGACCTTAAGTATCAATATTTAAATATTAGTCCGCTCTTTCTTAACTCACACTACTTAATGCAGGTATCACTTGTCTCCAGTTTGAGAGTTTCCCCTGATGTAAATTTCTTTAATGCTGGAGCTTACTTGGGATACAACAGTCAGCTCAAACAGAGCAACGTTTTTTTTACCTCGCCTTTTAACTCTCTCGCTACAATACACTGGTATTGTATTGATGGTCATGAAGAACAAACGGTCATAACAATAATTATTTTTAACAGCTGATTTCCTGATATTACATCCTTAATTCAAAGATGCACAACTGAGTATTAATCAGCTTACTTGTATGGCATGGGGTTTTTGTATTTCATGTCTTAAATTCGATTTCTTAACAATTATTTATACCTGAATACGAGAAGACAGTTATCATAACTCCTGCTGTCAATGTTTTGTTGTAAATATAAAGTGAGAGCAAAAACATCAGAACTATCTTTAAAATAATATTATTGTGCTCAGATCAACATATCAGTGCTCCCTCTACAATGTAGGTATTTGAAGAACATTCAAAGGAGCATGAAAAGTATGGTGGCGATCCAGAGCAGCCACATAAGCTTCACGTAGTAACTCGAGTCAAGAGCACAATGAGACGACCTTACTGGGAAAAGAAGGTGGTGAAGAGTTTGGGGCTACTAAAGGTGAGCTGTAGTCTTTGTGTTACTTTTATGTACTGTGTGTAACCACTTAATTGTACTAGCTTGTGTTCTGTCCTGATTACATTTTTTATTTTATAGGCACATGAGCCCAGAGTACACAAAAACACACCATCAGTGAATAATCAACTGAAAATCATTAAGCATCTTGTCAGGTGAGTTCTGTTTGAAGCAGTGGTTCTTGACCCACCCTCTTGGAACAGGGAAGACTATATATAGAGTTCTAAACTAACACATGATTTCAAACCTTCCTCTCAGTGCTATACTACTTCTAACTGTTGGTTCTACTGTTCTTTCCTGCCACTGTATGCTGTTGTAATTTGCAGTTTAATGTTCATATACTACTGTCAAATGCTGTTTCTTGTTTTGTCTGAACATTTTTTAATGTCACCTCGAGTTTGAGAAAGGTATAAATAAAAATGATTGACCTTAGTATTTAGATGCTTCCATGGATTAATCTGACCAGTTAAACCACCTTAATTATATATACACTATTCCAGATCTGCTGGTAAATCAGGCATCTATTGCTGATCCTCTGTTAAATGTATTTTTCTATGTGCAGAATTGAACCCCTGAAGCTTCCTTATGGGCTACCTTCAGAAGAAGAAATGGCAGATTCCTATCTGAACAGTAATGGGGAACTTGTGGTGAGACATATTCAAAAGCCTGTGGAACAGAAAGCTGTCGAGTCGTAGCTGATCTCCCAAATATTAATGTCTTGTGTGTTTGCAATTTATTAAATATTTCAGTTGAATCAAAGTCAAAGACTATTTTGTATGCCTGCCATGATCAGAATATTTTTTTTTTTAAATACCGGTTGCATACACAAACTTACATTACACCATGCAGTAAAATGTCTATAGCCAACTCAGGTGCCGGTGTTACTTTATTCTACATGTATCTTGAAAGAGAATTAACACTTACACTGACCTCAGGTACAACAATTTTGAGAAGGCCTGAATTAAAATGAAAACTAGAGCAGTGGATTTACTGAGCAGACTCAAAAGTCCCTGGTCATATTAAAAACAGTTCATATATTATTGTAACTTTTTCCCAATTATCTTGGACCGAAGTGAGATTCTGGATCCCCAGTTTTGACCATCTCTGCAGTTCCTGGGTTAGGAAATATAATGCAATGGCAGGTTCTACTGTGATTTGTATTTTACTTCTAACTGAAATTTGGAGTGAACAGGTGCCTACAATCTAATTTAAATTTATAGAGTGTAAATTAGTGCAGCTACACACAATGCTGTTTTTCCCCTCTTTAATAAGTAGTAATTTACAAAAGAAAATCACGCAGATCAAAATGAGGTAATAATTAGAACGTTAGCTTCCTTGGCACTTATTAGATCGGTGGTCACCAACTTTGGTCCAAGTGATCAACCTTTCTGAGAAATTTAGTTCCAACCACAATGTGCCACACCTGCTCCAGATAATTGATTTCTTCAGAAAACCATAGACCAGGATGCATCGGACACTTTGTTAGGTCAGATGCAACATGTTGGAGGATAAAACCAAACTGTGGTAAGATAGATCTGCAGGACCAGAGTTGGTGACCGCTGTTCGATGATCATGAACGCATTGAGTTGAACATTTAGAGCCATAAATATACAACGGACATCTCAACTGGCTAATTTCTCGTTGACCTGAAGGCATCCACTCTAAATAAATCCATTAAAACACCTACATGATAGACAAGAACAGATCTCATTTATTACAACACATGTACCCTTGATTTCTAATTGATACTGTGTCATCTAGATCTGCCACACCATAAATTTAGCATTAGTGTTGCTCTCAAAGTGGAAAGGTGTCTATTAAAAGCAATTTTTACCCAGAAAGGCGAACTGACAAAATATAGAAAATTAATACTTGTGAAGAAAAAGAATCACTCAAAGAGGTATACTGGACTAATCAATATAGGCTACTGTTCAGCTGAAGGTGTGTTTTACTTCTGTCACAAATACTTATAATTTATTGCTTGACAGTGCTAGTCAAAACCATGACTCCACTTCCAATTAATTCCACAGCAAAACTCTGTGGAAGAAACCAGGTGCTTTTCTATACATAAAATGAATTTTTTAAAAATCAGACCCAGTATTTAATTAGTAATATTTAATTAGTTAATCAAAGGAGAATGACAAACAAATGTTAAATATGAAATTAGAAGACAAACCCATAAAACAAACAAAAAAAAACTAACCCTTGTTAGTTCTACAAGACTTAGTACTTTTTCGTAGGAAGCCCTGAGAAAAAGGGAGAGATCTGTCTTCTTTAATCATCATCAGATTCGGAGTCCGAGTCATAGCCTTTCCCTCTGATAGTTTTTTTCTCCACCTTCGTAAACTTTGACCCTGGTTTCTGACCAACTGTAGGGGGCTCCAAAAGATTCCCACTAGACATGCAAAGGGGGGGAAAAGAGGCATTTTAATTACACTAACTGTGTAGGCATCAAAGATAAGAAATAAAGAGATCAATTTATTTAGAAATTTTACCTATAGTTGATAACGTTTGAACAGCCCAGCCTCCATTCAAGCATTTCAGTAGAGAACTCGTCTGTGTTACCTAGATCAGTGAAGCCTACTATGTAGTCCTTAGTTTTTCCGTCTTTCACCAGTGCCAGCGTTGGGATGACTTTAATCCTCAGTCTCTCTGTTAGGAACGGAGCCTTCTCCACATTCAGCTTGATGAACTTTGTCTCCAGATGTTTCTTTGCCAAGACATTCAAGTGCTTGTCTAGAATTTTGCATCTTAAATAAACATATAAAGCGACTGATTTAACTTTGAGATCAAGCAAAATATATGCTTGCATAGAATGAAGCAGATTTGCTCTGATGATATTCACATGTACATAAAAACATGAAACCTTTTGAATTACTCAAGAGTAAATTGTATTGTACTCTTTATGTAGAAACACTACAAAGTACCATATAGCAGACAAATGTGTCCTGTTAGCATTAAATACAAATATTTAAAAATTACACCAATGTACCTGAAAGTGGAGTCCTTGTAGAAATGGCAAACCACATTCTTGCTTTCTTTTACCTCTGCGAAGAAGTCTTTTTCACTTGGGATCTCTCTGTATTCACCATGGCCTTTAGAGATCCACTCCTTATGATAGATAAATATCAACAAGCATGTTTAAATTTACAAAACCTAATTTTGGTGCTCTACTGCATCAAAATTGGCTTACAGATCAGTTTTAAAATGCAAATTTGTGATATGGAGGAAAAAAAACCCTAAAATACCTATTCCTAAATATGCTCCCAAAACACTTTCACCTTAAACTCATCTTAATACTTTCCCCATTTACATACTGTACACAGAACTGCTGTCTCCTGCAATGCTAGAATGTAATATACTGACGTTATCCCTACATATACTGTACAATGATTCATGCAACCGCATTTTCTTTGGTATGTGCGGTCATTTTTTTTGGTATAGGCAGGGTAAATACATGAATTTAATTTTTACAGTAATAAAAATACAGGGCTTTAAAAAGAAAAAAAACAAAAAACACGAGAACACTAAGAGAAACACTCGAGAGGAGAAATTAACAGTTTCGGAAAATGTAGCTGAATTTATGTTTTCTTAATAATTTAGCACTAAAATGCATAAATAATTACATATTGCCACAAAAAAAGCAAATAAATGCATAAGATATCTGCTAATTAACCATTTATTAGTTTGGTTCTAAGAAAAATTAAAATGACTGAAGCCGCAAACTCTGTACCGCAAATTTGCAGGGTTTATTGTACTGTAGTATACATGTGTTTTATACAATTTACTCAGATGCCATTAAATGTATCTGGGTATTGCCTACAAACAGTATGCTGATGTTACTTCATATCGAAGGACTACAACTATTGTGCCCACCTGCTTCTGTTTCTGGGCTTTCTTGAGAGCTTCCAGTCTCCTCTCCTTCAGGCGCTCCAGTTCATCCTCATCCATACGATCGAGCTTCTCAAATTCTGCATCCAACTGCTCCTCAACGAGCCGTGCTGAGTGCAGCACCTGCTGCTCCAGGACCTTGGCTACAATCTCCATTGACTGACTGGCCATTCCCTCTCTCTGAGTGACACAAGAGACACAAACCAGTTAAATTATGCCATGGTTGGATAAACCATTTTCACTAGCAAATAAACAAACCCTCATATATGTGTGCTTTGGTATGTGTAGACTTTCAGTAAATATAAAATGTGTTGCTTAACTGCTTTAAATGTAAGCCACTTCAGATGACCATCGCCAATCCAGGTGAAAAAATTCACCTGCGCTGGTCGAAATGTGTCACTCTACAATTTGAATACAAACTATATTTATAGTTTATGTTAACAGAACACGTGTCTGTTAAATTGTACTTACTGTTTTTATTTACTTGCGTTGCAAATGCTGTGCTGCTCAAAGTGGTGAACGTAAAGTGGCCGTCAGTAAAGTAGTCTTCGAACCTACGAGCGTTTGATCACAGGGGCAACAACCCAACCATTAGGCCACCAAACGTGTAGATTTATTTATCTGTTCGACTTTTAAAGTTGGTGTCTGTGTGGCACTGAAGAAGGCTCAGGTTTAAGAGCAGAAGTCTTCATCAACACGATCAATGCTCAGTACCGAGTCTGGCTGGGGCGTGTCCATGGAAACCATCAGTCCTCAATGGAACATGGAATGGAGTGCTAATGTAGCTAATGCTACGCTTATCGTTATTAATACCTGGTTGTTAGTAAACGTGCCAAGAGATCAATCAGTTAAGCTATACGTTGTTTATAATAAAAAAACAAGCTCTTGATCAAAAGACGTGCATGTCGCCCAACCCGCTACAACAAAGCATGCGATGCTAACACGTTAGCAGCCTGATGACTCTCTCCACAGCTTTATTATCCACAACAAACTCGGATCAAAGGGTACTAAACAGAGACAGCTTCTCCAGGGTCTAACACTGAGACGATATATAAAATAACTTTCCTGCTCAGCAGAGTTAGCTTCGATGTCTAGCTAAGCTAAGACGAAGCTAATGACGAACACCGGGTTAGCATAATAGCTACAAAGACAGTTTAGACTAAAAAAAAAGACGGACTGATAACGGGTCGAGACACTCCTCTAACCACACTGGCATATGCAGAGTGTTAATATTTCATGTAACTCTGAAATAAAAACCATAGTACATTGTCTAGGAGTTTTTTAAGGGTATCCGAATCAGACAGTTTAACTCACCGGCTGGGCTTCTATCAGGCGGGTCGTTAGACTGACGTCACTGAATCTGGGCAGGTCTCACAGACCACTGTATCTAATAAAATATATTAAGACTTTTATTTTAGATCATACCAAATAAAACAAGTGCCTGTATTAACACCTTTGAAACTATGCACAAATATCCGTGGTTTCTGCAGCGAACAAATCAATTATTGAAGATACATTTTTTATTTGTAACTTGCATTAGTTGGAGACAATAAACAACCAATAGACCGAAGAATTCACTCCTTCCAAGATTCTTTATTTGTCACATGCGTAGTCATACAAGTACAACACACAGTGAAATGCGTCCTGAACCGGTCCTTACTGACTGTGCAAACATAAATAGAAGTATAAATGTAAGTAAAATTTAAATATAATATAAATCTGAGATTTTCTAACACAAATCTAATGTAAGTGAATTGAACTTAGACTTGTGTTTACTTGACTTGGATGCCTGCTTATGTCTGTTATTTTCTGCAAATAAATAAATAAATAAATAAATATAAATTAATGAATGAAAAAACTCTGAATCAGTATTACCCAGAATCAGGACATGGAGTATTTATACTTAACTAGACTATTTGGACAAAAGTATTGGGACACAACTGTTTTTCAGGGTTAGGTCTGTGTCAGTGATCTTTGTGCTTCCATAGACCAAGACATTTTGGACAATGGCATACTTCCAACTCCAAGGTCCATAAAGACATAGCTGGATGAGTCTGGTGTGAAAGAACATGACTGACCCTCAGAGAGCCCTGACCTTAACTCCATCCACTACTTTTGTGATGAACTGGAACAGAAAGCCAGGCCTTCTCGTCCAACATCTTTGCCTAAGCTCACAAATGCCTCACAGAATGAATGGGCACAAATTCCCACAGAAACACTTTAAAATTTTGTGAAAAGCTTTCCAAGAAGAACAGAAGCTCTTATAGATGCAAAGGAGGGGACCAACTCCATATTAATGTCTATGTATTTGAATGAAATGTCATTAAAGTCCCTGTTATTCTCAAAGATATCTTTGGAGCAGGTTTTAACCTGAAATCTACTTCCATAATTGTGTTAATTATGCATAATAATTGAAGCTACACAATATGCATGGCAACAGTCAATAAAATAAATGAACAAAACACACACAGCCTGCATGAATTTGGCTCCAAAATTTTAACAAGAGCAGTTTATTAGCAAGTTTAGAAAACATACAAATGGTGTCACAGCTTCAGGTCTTCAGGCACAGGTCAGTCTTTTAAGACAGATTTTGCTGACCAAAACTAATTCTAGGCCTTCCCTTCTGTATGGTCATGGCAGAATAAAATATTCTAAAACAAGGGCGTCCAACCTTATCCTTGAAAAGGTCCAGTGTTGATGGATTTTCAGTCCAAACAGGAACACACATGATTCTACTTGATTAATCAACAAGCCTCAGTCATCAAACAACTGATAAAGTGCGTCTGTATCTACATTTTTATATGAAATCCTACAGCCACACTGGCCCTGTGTGGACAAGACCAGACACCCCTGATCTGAGATGTGTACCATAAGCAGCTTAATGAGCTCAGTCATAGTATCATGATAATTTAGAAACCATGCATTCTTTTGAAAACATACAACCAAATCTACTTTAATTATGAATTTGTCTCGAGACTGGTGACAAACCATCTATAGGCCATCAACAATTCTATGCTGGTCAATAAACATGGTCTTCTTGTTTAGATACATAAAATGGTCTTTCAAATTAGAGGAGGACTTTGGCTACTGATCAATTACAATTATATTATTAATCATCTTTCACACGCTCTCCTTCACACACAGGAGAGAACACACAAAAAGTCTTGTAAACATTATGCAAACACATAAAAAATCTTTAGAAATGTTGCCATCTACATAGACATTAACTATAGATATCTACATGCTATACTTACAAAATCTGGCACTTGAGAGTTACATAGAAAATGCTAGTTTTTCAGATTTACTGCTGAAGTTTAGGGCTGTGGATGACAAATTCTGGTTGACTTCTTTTTGCTACCATATATTCCTGGGGTAAAAATGGCACTTTGTAGGAGAGGTAAATGAACAGAAACAAAGTTAAATAATAAAGAAAGAATTAGGAATGTTGGAAGGCCAACATTTTTTTCAAACTCCCAACATGCTTATGATTTTGAATATCTGGAATAAGGTCTGTTAGGAGCCATGATAACTCAGATCCAGCATAAAATGAAAAAAGAAATCCTGCAGTTGAAGTCCTCTCCTTAAATCAGTAAGAGCGAAACATAAGACCCCTCGACATCATAATTTCCGTTTACACTTTGCTGAATTGTTAAAACTCTACTGGTAGCGTTTAAATTGTGGCTGCTAAAAACACTCAAATGTTGAAAGCAAACAAACAAACAAAAAAAACCCTGTCAATTTCTGATCTGATACAATGGTATGGTCATGCTACAAATGATCTATTGATGTCAGTTGCTGCTGAAGATGCAAGTCACAATAATAATGTGGTGGCTAGACTTCATGGTTGCAGATGTTATATGTGTCCTTTAATAAAAGCTTGGTCCAAAAAACCAATGCAGCTATGCTATAACCATACATAGGTAGACAGAAACAACTGCTAGCTTTGAAGCATCTTCAGTTTGCTTACTGTTGTCTCGTGATGAGAGGGCAGCACTGAGCTGATGTCACAGTGACTGAGGAAAAGATTTACCTCACAAAATGTTTATGTGATTTTCAGGGTGCTGCCATAGCTCTGCTGCACCACTACCTGCACATTGTCCAGGATAAACTCAAAGGCCATGCTCCATACAGAATCCACTGATTGCTGCATCAACCTGCAAAATTAAGACAAGAGTGAGAAGGAGAAGGTCCACAAGGCACTCCAAAATACACTCTGAAAGAGTCTCTACCTCTTCATGTATTTGATAACAAGATCAAGTTTCTCCAAGTCTTTATCTTCCACTAGCTCTGTACAATACTTCACCACCTGCAGGATGTCCTCTTCCATGGGCTCTAAAAGGACACACAAGCACAATGCTATGTGTCAGTCTGAAATAGCTCTGAACATTTCTTAATGGGCCTTCAGAGCCACACCATAGTTTAGTGCTCGTCTTGCACCAATCATGATCAAACTATGGTTAGAATTGAACCAACTGGAGACATGATCAGGAATATCAAAACCAGGAAGCCCACTGGAAGACCTTTGGACAGTGAGGCTGAAACAACCAGAAGTAGGGATGCACCGATTGCAATTTTCTTGGCTGAGTCCGATTACAGATTTTTGTGTAAGTGTGATACCGATTTTTCTGATACCAGATAACAGAAAATTAGAGCTGCTGTGACATCGACACAAAAAAATGGGTTTCAACTTTAATGTACCGTGGTACTTACTTTCCCTGTTTACTACTTACTTTTATAATAGTGACATGATAGTGATAGCTCTACAGCAAATACAATCAAAAATCTAATTTTCTTTAATATAAAGCTTTATTTTCATAATTTTCTGACAAATTTAAATAAAATGTAATAAATACACCCCCAAGTAAAGCTCAATATAATGCAAATACAACTAAAGTTTAACATATGCTTTCAAATAATAAGGTGCAGTGAGTGAACAAAA
>JBBPCW010000002.1:9217749-9228993 GCA_037974425.1 Phenacogrammus interruptus
ATTTAGTATCGATACCACGGTATTAGATCCTAGTATCGTACCGAAGTCAAAATTGTGGTATCGAGCCATCCCTAGTACTAACATCTTTGTGCCAGATACCACAACACACACTCAGAGGTCCTGTGAAGTCCATGCCTTGATGGGTCAGAGCTGTTTTGGAAATGCAAATCAAAATCAAAGAGCATTCTTGCTCTATTGTTCAGCAACTGAAACACAAAAATATATGTGGGTCCATATTTGTGTGAAGAGAAAGAGACACAGAGAGAGAGAAAGGAGACGCGAGCAAGACAGACAGGGAGAGACCCCTGACTCTCATCTTCTTCCCTCTATGGTATGGAATGATCCATCTATTAAGAGTGGGGGAGCGTAACACTGATGCCTGCAGCTTATTAACAGCACACTGAGGCAGAATGAGGTTTAGTAGACAAGAAATCTCCCCCTTCTTTTGCATGCCACTAGTCTGCCTGCTCTGTTATGCTGGAAGCGTCCTCACTGCCACATGTCGCACAGACAAAACAAGACAGCCACACGTGAAGACACAAACAGCCTCTCTCCACAGGGATGAATATCGACCAAATATCTCTCATGTCTCTCAGAGACATGGCTCAGAAGCTACTGCTCTCATCAGTCCAATGCTCTCTTCAGTCAAGTCACACAATCTTGAACAGTGTCCATTTCCCTCCACTCACACTCACTGTTTCCACAGGAGGTTAAACAGTAAGGCAGGGAGCACTCTGTGTAGACTTGCCAGGTAGACTTGCAGTACCTATCCCAGATGACAGCCTAGTGGTTAGGGCATCCGCCCTGCAACCAGAAAGTCCGGGTTCGATTCCCAAGACCGCTAGTCACCGCTGAGGTACCTTGAGCAAGGTACCGTCCCCACACACTGCTCCCCGGGCGCCGTATTCCTGGCTGCCCCCTGCTTCACTTGGTGAATGGGTTAAAGGCAGAGGAAGAATTTCATGCTGTGCACACTGTGTGCTGTGGTGTGTTCACGTATGACAAATGGTCACTTTCACTTAAAAAAGAGTTACAAAAAGAGATGAAACAGCCCGGGCCTTGTCACTGGACTCCAATAACAGTGACCGACACTGAGAATCACCTGTGAAACATGGGAACTCTTAATATAGGCTGAAATCAAACATTCTCACAGTAGAATTAGGACCCAGTATAGCTGCACACCTCACTGACCACAACAACCCACTTTCAGCAGCCTGTCCTGAGCTCAACAAAGTTCACTTTCACTACTGATTTCAGTTATCATCAAGATAGAGAACCCAGTGACTGTTGCATGCACATTCTGTAATAAAACTAAAGATGTCCCCAGCATATTATGGCTTGTTCTATGTGAGAGAACACTAAGTAAACAAGTACAATTATTTCCAAGCTGCTAGCATGAAACTCCCCTTGGAATTTATCTCCCACTCAGACAGAAAAAGAAAAAAAAAACTTGTACATATGTCTCCCATGCACTCACCCAGCCATCTAGACCTGGGCAAGTGTATGTGTGACCTATACAAAGGAGACATGAGTTTTGTATCAGGAGAGAACCGGGTGATAGCACCATTTTTGTATACACATTTAAAACTGTTCTAATAAAAAAAACACACACACCACTATAAACAAGAACGTTTGCTGCTGAAATGACAAGAATCGTAACGGTATGAACAGCATGTATGAAATAGTTAAATAGGTGAAACTTTTCATAAGCTGCCTGTTACATTATCTCCAATTCTAGCTCCTTCTTAATCAGCATTAAATCATTAAATTACTTGATTCCTTTGTGCAGCAGCCAAAATATCAGCGAGCCTGACAGGGTACTTCCTGGAGTGATCCATTCCTGGTGATCTCATTCACCTGCTTAAACAAACCCACCAAACTTGCCAATTAACAGATGAGTTGAACTTGGTGTGGTTAAGCAGATAAATAATTATGCTGAATACCTGCCCTCTATGACAAAAATGTAAAAAACATGGCCTGTGATACAGACATATAATTACTTTGATACATACATTGCTGTGCCACAGAAGAAAGATGCTCAGTGCTAGGGTAGGGAACCTCAGTCCCCAAACAGTTTCCTGTCCTGGATTTTCAAATTACTAGTTGTAAACTGAACTGCTCATGTAACTCTACCCTCAAATGGAGAAAACACTGGACCAGTGGTGATTCTTCCCAGAAATGTGTGAACTATCAAAAGTATTCCAAGAGTACAGTGAGGACACATTCAGAGGGTCACAAAGGCCAGAGACCAACATCTAAGGATCTGCAGGTCTCACTTACCTCAGTGAGGTGGCTAACACATAGTGTGGGTCAAAATGATCTCCTGTAATATTAAGTGTTCAGTTGCACTTGTTGCTGCTGCAGGTGGCACGATTAGTTAAGTTTAGTTACTTTTTCATATTAATTTATCTTTTAATAGATGATCATTTAATAATTTGTGCATACATTGGGTTATTTGTTTCCTTGTGTCTTATGTTCTTGTCTAATTACAGTTTGCATTAATATCTGAAACCATTTAGTGTCTAATTACATTCCGTATGAATGTCTGCACGCATTTAGTGTTCTTAAAAAATAAAACTAATATGAAACACTTTTACTGCACTGTGGTTGGTCACCTACTAGTGATTCCTCCTGCAAATAAAACTGGATTTGACATCTGGAAGTGAGGACCTTCACAAAGAAACCATAAACCAACACAGTTTATAAACTGATCCATGGCTTTGACATAAGGCACGTTGACCAGCGCTGATTAGGAAAAGTAAACCTATGGAAAAGATAAGCCTTTAATTTTATGACTAAAGACTTCCGGTTTAAACTAAACTGCACAATGTATATACAGGCCTAGCGCATAATGCAAAAACGGCTTGACAGGAGGCCATAAATATTTTGAACACTCCTTTACATAAATATGTAGAAGCCTCTTAACATGACCATTGAAATCCAGCCTGTTGATCCTGCACTGCCATGCAGAAAACACTTCATGCTAAAGGGGTCACAGAGGTCGCAGGTGTATCCGCATACTATCCAAGTTCCCCACCATAAACAAACTGTCACACAGGCCCCATAAATTAACATTAGTGTTCATTGTCCACCCTGACCAGGGAAATATTGTTAGACACACTGGTTTCAACACTAGGACAAGCCTGAGCTTGTTCAGTACTGACCTGCAGGACTTCTGCACAGCCCCCAGGACAGCACGCTTCTACAGATCACTGTCGTGGGTCACATTTGCCCACACTCTTGAGTGGAGGGTCACACTGCAGTCAGTGGAGGCCGAGGTGCAGGCTAAACAAAACAGGGATTAGGTTTTAGGTTAAGTTGGGTGAGCTCGTTATTGGTCAGATAAAGCGGGCGAGGAACATGGTGTGCTGAAAGAACTCGTCTCCAGTCAAGACACTGCAGTAAATACAGTGAACGAGAACAAAAATGCAAAATGCAGTCAACGAAGTCGTTACATAACAATGACAAGCTACACCAGAGCTGAACTGTGCACGTCCTCCAGTGTGTGTTTGGGCCAGGGTGGCTTTCTTTGGAGGCTTTGAAGCGCCAGAAAGAGAAATCTCACCTATTCTCCCTGTTCCCACTTGGTGAACGTGTCCGCCGTTGTTTCCGAGCTTCGGCCGAGGCGTCCACTTTAACGTTCACGAGTTTCAAAACGAAACTAATGGAGCTAGCACCACAACATGTCTCTCGATACTGACACCACAATCACTGGGCTCCAGAAAGATCCCTCTCCACACACCGTCTCCTCCCTCCATTTCCAAATGCACAGCTCTCACTGTAACCAATCTCTCTCTCTCTTTCTCCCTCTCCCTGTCTCTCTCTTTCAGACTCCTCCTCTCCTTGTTTTCCACCTAGACTCCTCCTCCTGAGCACCAGGTCAGCTCTCCCTGCCTCCGGAGTCCTCACAGCGCCACCTCCCGCCCCGCGGCCCGCACTACACTTGTCGCAGTGGCTTTTAAAGACACAACCACTTATTTTCAGTTGATCAGTAAATTAATTAAAACATCAGTATGTCGTTTCTATATAGTTTACCAATAGCCCTTTATTATGAACGATTTTTTTCCATGATGTCTGCTGAATTGAAAGCCAGACTGATCGAAAAGCACCGGATGGAATGCCTCCGCTGAAGTCTGTACTGTGCTGCCCCCCAGTGTCGTCTCTACAAGAGTCACATCTGAAAGTACACTGCATGGACAAAAGTATTGGGACCTCTTCAATACTGAATTCAGATGGCACATTTACAGTGAAGAGTAATCTTAACAACAACAACAACAACAACAACAACAACAACAACAACAACAACAACAATAATAATAATAATAATAATAATAATAATAATAATAATAATAATAATAATAATAATAATATATTTTATTTATAAACTCTCAAGGCCACTTTACAGCAGTTATCAGAAATAAACATATAAAATACATTTTATTTAATAGTCCTTAAAAAAAAAAGACTGTGGATTGTGTTATGTTCAGGGAGGGCGTTGCACGTTGTGGACGTTAAGCGCAGTTAGTTTAAGTGCACTCTCCGCGTCGGGCCAGTTGAATATCTTTAGGCACGATGCTGACTTTCTTGGCGTGGATGTCGCACAGGTCCGTGTCCTCGAACAGACCCACCAAGTAAGCCTCGCTGGATTCCTGCAGGGCCATGACGGCGGAGCTCTCTACTGGTAGCACGAAACCCACACAAGTGGCTCGGGTAGTGCAGCGCATCCAGGATGGCACATCAATGCGAGTTCTGGCAAGGTTTGCTGTGTCTGTCAGCGCATGGAGGCGCTACCAGGAAACAGGCCAGTACATCAGGAGACGTGGTGGAGGAGGCCGTAGGAGGGCAACAACCCAGCAGCAGGAGCGCTACCTCCGCCTTTGTGCAAGGAGGAACAGGAGGAGCACTGCCAGAGCCCTGCAAAATGATCTCCAGCGGGCCACAAATGTGCATGTAGCTGCTCAAACAGTCAGAAAGAGACTCCACCAGGGTGGTATGAGGGCTCGACGTCCACAGGTGGGGATTGTGACTCCAAATCCAGACCTCCATGGGTTGATAAATTTGGTTTCCATTGATAATTTCCATTGATAACAGGGGGACATCAGCCAATAACTGGAAATGAAGCTGAATTTATATTTGGAATCCTATTTATGTTTGAAGTAAATTATATATTTTTAATCATTTAGAACAAAAATGAGTAAAAAGAATAACACGAAAAAAGCAAAACAAAATTATAAAAATGTGGAGAACATTTACATGTTCTGTGCTGTTTTAGAGATTTCCGCGTAAAACGACCAGTTTCGTTCTCTAAAATCCGTGAAAAACTGGGGGTTATTGTATACAAATTATTTTAAAAGCCTTAATATTCCCCTTGAATTTATTTTAACATGTATAGTTCAGAAATAGGTAGCCTATGGCAGTTTCCACTGATGTTATGGCTATGGTAGAAACTTACAAAAAAATGAAATAAAGTGATAAAGTGAGTGGCTGTTAGATCACACTCACTGGATGGGATAGGATGAAAACCTATGGTGGTTGCAACCTATGGTGGCTCTACCAATCTGGAGGCATCAGTGACTGTCTATTCTCAATAAAAACGACACTAATTATTCAATGCTGTCATTCAGCAGTATAATTCCTCAGCATATTATAGGACACCAGAGACTGCTGAGCCTAAATACCTCCTTCTGCTTACCCAGGATCAAGAGCAACATCTCTAGCTTCACCCTACCCAGTCTGCTGTTGTTCACATTGACCCACAACTGCGTGGCAATGCATAGCTGGAATCACATGATCAAGTCTCCTGAAGCTCACTTTGGTGAGTTTGATCAGTGGGAACATAAAGGTGGTATACAGAGAGGCAATACACTGGCTCATTGACTGGTGCAGAACCAATACCTCTTGATCTGGACTTTGTGCATCCAAACAATGGTAGTCCAGTCCATTATAATTCCATCCCGAGCCCCGGATGCAAGTGGTTTCCTATTCTAGACCAGCAAAGTGTTGGTGCCACTCTATAACTATGTTTTCTAGCCAAGAACGAGTTCTTTAACTGTCAGAATGCAAAGAACTGGTTTAAGATTAGGCAATAACCTTTATTGTGTATTGCTATTCCCAGCTTCATATTATACACAGACCTGTATTTACTCTCACTTGTTTGTTGTTATTTCCATTTCTGCTTTTTGTCAGCTGCACTGCATGCTGTCGTCTCCTGTAGTATTGTATTGTTTGAGCATGTGTTTTAAAGTATTGTGCTCAGTGCTGTACCATGGTCTTGGAGGAACGTGTTCTGTGTAGATGGTTGAAATGACAGTAAACAATTGTTTACCAACTTGACTGTGCTTGACTAGCCAATCAAATCGCAAAATTAAGGTTGTAGTATTCATAAGCCAATCAGGTCTTATGATCCGACTACCCAATCAGATCGTCGGTCTCTCAGATTAAAGGAGATACGATTTCAGGAAGAAAAAATCTTGTTTTCTAAAAAGACCTCAAATGTAAACGTGATTTTAGAAGAAGTGTCCAGTAGATGGCAGTCTTGCCCTGTCCGATGCTCTCCGTCTCCTCTGCTGTTTGTCTTGTCGGTGCTTGGGAATATTTCCAATAGTCTTTGAAAGTTCTTCTAAATTTCCAAACTCGTTATATTTATTAAGACTGTGTCAATAGTAGGAAAACAAATGGTGTATTTTTGCAGCATAATTATAGGTAATTATATAGTGAGTATCATACTGCAGATATTGCTTAAAGCAAGATTTGGTAGTTTTGGATGGATGTTACTTGATTTAGATTTTTAAAATTGCATTTTAAAGAAGGGCTGTTTAGTGCAGGATATTTTCGTCATTTAGGTAGTCACCCGTTGAAAGGAAGAATAAAATTTGAAATGTAAAATATGGTTCTGTAGCAGAGGAGCTAGCAGCCAGGAAGGAGTATTAATATGCAAGCAAGAAAAACGCTGACATGATGGTGAGAAACCTCAGACTGGCTGTGCTAAATAGGATTTACACCAAGCTGAGAGAGGGAGAGAAACAGAGCTGGGAAAAGAGGCTGAAAAAGGACGGGGATAGCAGTGAGTGCCAAGGACTGAAACCCTGAGTTGAGTCTGACTGGGTCTGAATTGAAACACTTTTGACTTAAAACACGTGTTTCCTTCAGGAGCTTAAGAGCTGCTGCAACAGCAATCCTGGCAGGTTCACATAGGTAAACTCTCTTTCTGTCTCGATGTCTCTCTCTCTCTCTCTCTCTCTCTCTCTCTCTCTCTCTCTCTCTCTCTTTCTCTCTCTCTTTCTCTCTCTCTCTCTCTCTCTCACACACACACACACACACACACACACACTTTTTTTCTACACTCCCGCATTATTTATTTTGTTCTTTCTAGCTCTCATCCTCTTTATCTTTCTCTCTTTCTCACTCTTTTTTACCCCCCTCTCCCTCTCTCTCTCTCACTCTCTCTCTTATTTGCTTTGTTGTGCTCTCTCTCATACCATCCCACCCATCTATACAGTCACTCACTTCCCCTTTAATGTGCCCAGTTTATATAATTGCCATAGAAAATAACTGCTCACAGAATGGGATGCTCTGGAGGGGCTGTACACGGGGCTAAGGTCACTAGCCGCCAATTCAAAGCATCCGCTTATAAGGGTATAAAAGCCCTCCAGCAGGGAGCTGTGTGGTGATGGAACTGTCTTCTCTGGAGTGATGCACCTCCATCCAACACCTTTGAGAAGAGTTGGAGTTCGTTATTCACAACTAATCATCCAACATCAGTTCTTGACTTCACCAGTAAAAAGTGGTTATATGGTCAATGTTTCGCATTAATATCACTAAATATACTAAATAAAACCGAAATGGTTTTATTTCCTTGTGGAAGCTGGGTATTTCTTTTAGTCACAATCTGGAACTCAGTCAGTACTTGTTTCAAATAAATCTGTTGATGGTGATACATATATATACAGTTTGGGAAGTTAAAGCTAACTTCAGTTCTTGTCACCAGAGTGGCTATCAGACAGGATCCACAAACCATTCAATCACAGATACTGTAATTTGCCATTAGATGAATTATGGTAATTAATAGTTACACAAATGTGACAAAAATATTTTCTTTAGTAAAATATCAAATATTATTGATCTTGGTACTGTGGTTGTTTAATGTAGTAGCCCTGAAACTGACTATCAACTCTCTTGTTTGCTAGAAGATTGTGTGTTATTTATTTTCTGAAATTCTATTGATGGGTACCACTTTTCTTTTTCTATTCTTCACTATTATTTCCCCTACTGTTTTGTAGCTGAGCCCTTAAGAATCAGTCAACAATGTTTTGTACCACCTTGCTGCTTATCAAACAGTAATTGCATATCATTGCTGAAGGTTTTATTTTCGACCTGCCTTGTGACAATGTAATGAGCTCAGATTTATTCATTTAGTTGATTAGAAAATCTGGAACATTTGCTCAGACAATCGTATGATATTGACATCGGATCAACTGCGGTCTTCTTTATCAAACAAACCAGAGCGAACTAATAATGAACTCGAGGGTTGTGTTGTAGGGCTGCAAATGATTTTTAGCTTGTTAGGCTGGCTGGTGGAGTTCTATTAAACTTAAGGCCACTTTGACAGTCATATGCTTCTGTGGCACAAATTCTGTGGGTGAATGGACAGCTTTGGTTGAGCAAATTGCAGAGAAATTCCATCAGAGAGGTCTGTGTCCTGTTCATATTGGGTTGCAAAATACAATGACACCTGTGTTTCTTCTGAAGGTAAAGATATTATTGACTTAATGATAGATGATAGAAGATATTATTGACTTAATGAACTTTGACACTGAATCATATTAGAACCGCTCACACACACATAACAACAAATACATACACAATTCACAACGCTGCTTCTTAGTTCCTGTGTGAAGTAGGGGGAAAGATGGCTGGAGAGACACAGGCAGGGACAGAGGTAGAGATGGCAGAGAGAACAAACGAAAAAACAAGAAAAGCTCTGAAAGACTGAGTAAAAGAAAAGAAGTAGTGAGAGGGAGAGTGGCAGATGGAGAGAGCGGGCAAGAAGGGGGCCTTTGCCAGGGATTGCCCTCTTGTCACTCTTTCAGCTTCTAATGGAGGTGATTGATTTTTCCGCTTGCTCTTATCGAGGGGAGCAGCCAGCGTCAATAACAAACGCGGCATCAGACGCATGGCGTCTCCCACCAGGAGAGAGAGGGAGAGGGGGCCTGAGCCGCAAATCTGACTTGGACGGAGAAATGGAGGGTGGAGTCTGTCACTATTGGACTCTTGTGTGTTTATGCGCGTAGTCCTTCAACCAGAGATTTTGTACCGCTACTTTTGTGAGCCATTGAGGGCAAGCCAGTATTTGGCTCTTGTGCTGCGAGGAATCCTCGTCTTCTTCTTCATCTTTAAGTCATCATCACACTCACACATTTCAGCATAGTGGCGGGGAAAAGAGCTGAGGGGAAAATCTTTAAGTGCTGCCATGAACTGGAGTGTGTTTCATTCATTTCTGTGTAATAATAATCCATGATTGGTGGAGCCTCTGTTCTCTGCATGAGAGGCGGTGAGAAAAGCGGAAATTACCATGTTTCAGAAATGTGGCCGAGCACAGAAAAAGGATCGCTGTAATTGAATACTTTCACCAGACAGATTTCCCATTTTCCAATTTCCTGCCAAGCACGCTGGTAATTTTGCCATTTCATCTGTGATTCTGTTATTCCAGTCAGCCACAGATCCTGAGATTTAGTGCAATTCTCAGAGAGGTAATTGGACAGTACAGGTGCAAGGACTCATTTACATTCTGGATTTCTGCATATCTGCTGCCCTGACATTGAGAGCCACACTGAAACAAGCATAGAGCTGCTGAGAATCTTGCAAGGAGAAAGAACATGAATTCTGAATTAACTGTTTGATAAAGAACTGTGCACGGCAGTTAAATGCAGGGTGTCAGAGTGGCCATTTGTGTTTCATATGTAATACATATATAGTACCGTGCTAAAATGCTGAAGTCATTTATCTGACAGTAAATGAACAGTAACACTTTACATTAGCTCTGTTACATAACGCTGACATAACTATGCCATAAAAATGTCACAGAAGATGTCGTATACTGTCATGGACTGTCTTGACAGATGCTGTCCAATAATGTAACAGTGCCATGTTGATAATTACCATTACCAGTAATGGTCTTGACAGATACGACTACATTTGATGCCATGACGTTAAATCAGCATGCGACACACATCTCTGACATTTGCCAAGACAATTAATATGACACTGTTATATTAATGAACATAATTTATCATGACAACACATGACAGCGTATGACATCTGTCATATGTTTGTCAGCATTATGCATGTTTGTTGTTATGTCATGGCTATGTAAATTTTGTGTAGCAGTGTTCCCAAGTATTCAGCATCTTCAGACATATCTTAAAAAACCACATTACAATATCAGATCTATTTTACTGGTCTTTACCTTGTATGTTAGCCATGTTTTCCTAAGTCTGGATGGATAAGCAAACATGAATACACAGAGAATATGGAGGTTAGATCAGTATGATGAATAAAAATTGCAGTAGGGTCATGGAAATGCTGAGGGGCTGCTCTGAGGTATGGCCCTGTAGATCTTTCTTCAAGATCATACACATGATTGCATGCCCTGTTGAAAATCTAATACCAACAAAGCATTTTCCAAGATAGCTTTCGTCGCAAACTTATAGATTAAAGGAGAGATAACTTTCCAAGCTTTTCCATGCTGCAGCAAGGACTAAAGGTAAGGCTGTGGATGTGAGATTCTGTGTATTTGCTATCTATCATAGTCTTTTTTGTTCTTTTTTCTTTTTGTAATTTTTACTCTCAGCTCAACATAGAAGAATAAGTATCAACAAAACAGACTATATATCCTATTGATAAATCATGACACACAGTTCTCCCCTTTTCTCTTTTCCTAACCTTGCTTACCTCTCTTCATTGTCTTGTTTTGATTACTCCAGGCTTTGTTCTGGGTGAAGGCCATTTTTCCTGGCCTGGGCCCTTAGACAAAAGAGAGTGCTGAATCCAGTCTCCACTTTCGCCTGAAACAAAAGACGACAGACTCTCCACTCCGTCTGCTCAAGGCCCGATCACGCCACTCCACAAAGTAGAACATTTCTTTTTCTGTAAGTTTGAAAGAGTGCGCACACATACACATACACACACACACACACACACACACACACACACACACACACACACACACACACACACACACACACA
>JBBPCW010000002.1:9236935-9247215 GCA_037974425.1 Phenacogrammus interruptus
GTGTGTGTGTGTGTGTGTGTGTGTGTGTGTGTGTGTGTGTGTGTGTGTGTGTGTGTGTGTGTGTGTGTGTTCATTAGATAGTTCTTTCTTTTTCTGAGTTATTAACATAACCATGAGTGAATGTCATTTACAGTTGTCTTTTTTAAAGAAAAATTTATTTTTTCAAATTCAGTGTTACATGAATTTGGTTGAGGTATACCTAGTCATCCAGAGTATTCTGATGTTAAAGGGTTCTTGTAGAGAAACATACAGGCTAAGATTTCTTCAGAATGGGTGTGATAAGAACCAGGGGTCACAAAAGTCAATTTATTTACTAATAAAACCAACATCCCAGGTTTTCTTTGGGACTTATTGAGACACCATGCATGGTGTTTTACATCAAACCACCCCGACTGTCATTATTTATCTTGACCATAAACATTTAAAATGGCCAAAATATTGAAAATCTTAAGAGTTCCTTAAGTGTTTCAACAATTTGATGTTATAATTCCAAAACTGATTCAGTAATTTACGGAGTGCTGTGCTTTTATTAATTAAGCCACCAACTTGCTCAGAGTAAAGAGAATGCAAGTACAGGAAGTACAGGATAGCAAAAAAATGTAATGTTCACATGCTTCACTGGAAGATCTCAGATTACTTTTTAGTAACTAAAAAGTTCATTCAGGCAGCAGTCTAGGCAGACAGCACAGAACAACAGAAGTTTACACAGCAGAGGAGACTAACATGTGAGGGGAATTCACACTGTGCTGCTCAAGATACCAGTAGCCTAGCCAGTTTCACTGACTTATCACACCTGATACTGTGTATACATGTGTGTGTGTGTGTGTGTATCTGTTTGTCTGTCTGAATCTAAAAGCCAACTGTGGTATGTGACACACTGCTGAACATCAGATTAACTGGGTGACACCAGGATCACTAGACAAACACACGGGAGTCCTCTTTCAAAACCTCGTCTTCCCTCTCTCTCTTTCTTTCCCGTCTCGCGCTCGCTCCCCTTTCAGGTTTGTAACAACAGCTGCCACTGGGCTCTCTATACAACAGATGTTTTATTTCTAGGTTCTGCACACAAATGCAAACTTGAAAATGAACTGGAGACTGACACTTTCTATGACTGACCTAATGGGGGCACTATAGTTTTTAAATGTAATCATACATTGAAAAGCATAGGGTCCCACCTTTTCATGCCAAAATGGCTAGGTTACAGTGAAATTCTGCTGTTTCTTATGTTGTTATTCCCTTTTACTCTTGTTGCTATCTCTTATAGAGAGTGAGATTACACCAATTATACCTATCCACACTTAGGCACTGCTGCATCAAAGCAAGACCTCTAAAGTTGTGTTGTGGGATTTGGCACTAAGACAGCACCCCATAGCTGCTTGAGAGGATTGAGATTTGGGGGTTGCCATAAAGTGGTGTACTTAGTCTGCGACAATGTTTACATTGGTGGTACGAGTCAAAATAACATCCACATGAATGCCATGACCTAAGGATGCCCAGCAGAATATTACCCGAGATCATCACACTGCTTCCACTGCCTTTCTTCTTTCCGTAGTACAACCTGTCTCCAAGGTAAGTGATGCATGTGCACCTGGCTATCTATGTGATGTAAAAGGAAATATGATTATGGTGTTTTTTCTGTCATAGCTAGCATGAACTTTTTCAGTAATTTGTGCTACAGTAGCTCTTCAGACAAGCTAGCCTCTCCACACATCAATGAACCTGTTGCTCTTTAACTAGTTGCACTTTTGGTGAGCACTAACCACTTTATAACAGAAACACCCCACAAGCCCCGCTGTTTTGGAAATGATCTGATCCAGTTGTCTAGGTGCACAGATCCTAGTGCTAACCTATTTTTCTGCTTCCAACAGATTGAGTGCAAGACCTGACAGTTCACTTGTTACCTAATATATCTCACCCTTTGACAGATGCCATTGTAATGAGATAATCATGTTATTCAGTATGTGTTTTAAATGTTGTGGCTGATCGGGGTATATTTACCTCTTTTTTTGCACTGTGGAACTAAGTAGCCCCTTTCTCTGCACACCAAGTTTAAACTCTGTGTAGATTAGGAATTAATCAAGAACAGATCTGCGGATGAAGAAGAACAATCACCCCCACACACCTACTCTCATCTCCACACATACAGAATTCTGTAAAAATAGAGAAAAATGAGGCCTGGAAAAACAGAAACCTGAATTGTAATGTATTAAATAGGTGAACATGCAGGGGGCATGTTGAAAGCAAAGTTAATATTCAGCAAACAATAGATTAAAAAGGAAATGTCACATCATGGGCCATGAGCACATGGTGTGATGCTTAAATGAACCTTGATTGCGCAAAGCAATTTGCGTCTCAGCATAGCGCTCAATTAAGCTGAGCGATTAGCAGTGCCTCTGACTTGTCCAGCTCCGTGTGATGTCACAAGTCTTGGAGTGTGGCCTCATAGCGGGAGTCTGATTTGACCAAAGCTCTGGGCAGCAGCTTATATCACTAATGAGGCCTTCCACATTCAGCTCTCCACTGAAAACTGCAGGCAGGTACTGAGAGCCACACTGAACACAAGCTATCAACACTGCAGCTCACGCCACTTTACACCATTTACTCTGCATGAGCTTTTGCCGCTCCATTTTTAAATATGGACTTAAAAATGACATTTTTTAATGAGGCTCCATGCGCCAGGTGACCTGAAAGAATACTTTTGTAGACATTTCTGTGCTTCTTAATGATAGTGTTTCTTTTTGAGGCAGCAGTTAAATCCTGGACATATTTGACTACTTCTGGAAAAAGTAACCATACAATAACGGCACCACCCTGTTCAAAGCAGTCTTCAAGTTACATGTTTATTTGCCTTTTTTTTTGTAGAGACAATTTGCTAATAAATAATTTTTATTATAAATAAGTAGTGTAATGTTAATCGCATATTATAAGTAGAATGTAATTTTAATTTTAGAGCAGATTTGATATTATGCTCAACAGGCAGTGAGTCAGTAAACTATCTCAGCTACACATGCAAACCCAAAGCTGCTTTGTGTGTATATGTGTGTGTGTGTGTGAAGTTGTGCAAGTGAACGTCCCTGAATATGTGTGCACATGTCTCTAAGAGCGAAGCAGTGCGCACTTACTGCATCTCCTTCAAACGTCTTCCCAGTCAATGGCAAAAACAAAGGTCAGGACTTTGGAAATGTCACTCAGTCTCTGGCTTGGCACTTAGAGGGCCAAGCGAACCCGGGGGGTTCTGGCCTGGCTGTAGGTTCCGAGGGGACAGAATAATGTGTCGCACGGAGGCTGCTACTTCCTCTTCCCTTGGTGGCTGGGGGCAGGCAGAGAGGCACGGTGGGGGCTCATTGTTCCGCTGCCTTTTCCATCAGCTGCCAGAAGGGCAGGGGGCCTGACTAAATGGGCACTCTAAAATAGAGCATGCCCAGGAGGGAGCCCTCTCAAATATATACAGTATACCTAGCAAAGTGAGGAGGGAGATTTAACCACACAAATGACACATATATAGCATGTGTAGTGGTGTTCTTTTATTCCCCATTTGATGCAGGCATGTATATTTGTTTGTAAACAGGTGTTTAGGTGCACTGTAAAAATAGCGGGTTAGGGTACATTGGTTGTGAGTCTATAAGGATATGGAAAATAAAATCAAGCCAGTCAGAATGTTGTAGTAAAGAATGCCTTTGTAGATGATTTATTATACCGCATCACGTTTACTACAGACTTCAAGGAATGGGCTACACTAAAGCATAAAAACACATCAAACCAGACACCTGCAGCTGTTTAAAGGGCCCATATCATGGAAAACTAAGAATTTAAAATTGTTTGGAAACACTGTGAAAGTATAGATCCCCAGTCCATACAGACCATGTGTGTAAATTAAAACGGGTCATTATTTGTCTGTGGTCTGTTGTTTTATTGGCTGGAGCTTGAAGCAAGATCTATGGCTTAATCAAGTCACTTTAGACTTATTTTTATTGATTTCTGTCTCACGCCAGCGGACCACTTTTAATAGTGCTGCATCAAAATGACAATTTATGGCATATGTCTAACCTCATCTGTGACAGGTCAAGTTAAAGATTTAAATAACATAGATATCAAAAATATAAAGTAAATTTTACTCCAATGTTTTCTACTGTAGCCAGTAACACTTTAATACTGTTTCAGAGTTAATTGGAAACCATGCTAATCTAAGCAGGATAAAAGAGTAGTCCTGCATTAAACACCTAAATCACTACTATTAGCCGGTTATTAACTATGAATTATTTAATAAAACGATTAGTTCATTATTGATCAAACGAACATTAACTGCTCATTTCATAATTCTTACATTTCACCAGGTAAATTGATAAACTAATCTCAGTTAATCTATTCCAACAGTTGTTTCAGCAATATCTAAATCAGGTTGTTATCTTTATTATTGTTAACACAAAAATACACCTTCAGAGGCCAGAACTCAGGGATGTAGTACGAGCACAACACCACACTTTATTCAGTGGTGCCCATTCTGTGTTTTTTTTTTACTAGCAACCTAACTTACTTTTGCTTATCTAACTCTTTTTGAAGCACATGTGCTAGTGCTGTCCTTTATTAACAGTTATGCTTCGAAGTCCAAGACATGGTCAGTCAGAGATAACTTAGAATGTTTTACATGAACAAATGAATATGTAATTTTTATATAATGAAAGACAAATTAGTGAGTTTTTCCTTAGGAATTGTAAACAAAAATAGTATAATAAAGAGGTGGTTTCTTCTCAAGTTCACCAATATCAATATTGGAGTCATTACATGAGAACTACAAGTGAAATCAACACACAAATAACATGCTTGTAGTTCACTCAAATCAAACAACATCACATGAAATATACCGAATTTACAATAAACCCATAGCCAGAAACTATGAATATATAAGGGTTTTCTTATATTCAGTGTTTTACACTAAAGTAAATAAATACAAGATAAACATCACAATCTCACACTAGAAGCATGGTGTTATTTTTGTTGTTGTAATCAGATATACTGCTCCTGAGACTAATTAGCCAGTATATTAACACATTATTATTAGTAGAAGTTATTATTACTGTTATTATTTTGTGTTGATTGTTTGTATTGTGATCATGCTGTGTGGATTAGGGAGTGAAAGAGGGTTGAGTTAGAGAAAGTCACGGCTCAGTTTCCACCTGACGTTCTAGAAAGATTCAAAGCTCTTTGGCTTCACATGGATTATTTACTGCAGTCAAACTAACTTGACTCGGTATGTTCAGCCCATCTTTTGTTTTATCGAATTTCAAATACCAAACATGCCAAGTGCAATTTTACTGAATGTTTATTTTAGCAAGTGGGGAAACAGAACATAACAAACTACAGAAGTGCAAAATAAAGGCGTAAGTATAGAGAAGGGGGGGCAGTGGCGGATGGCTGATCAGATGATTATTTTAGCGGTGGAGGACAAGTGACTGAAACAGAGCCATGCTTGTCACTGGCCTTGGGGTGATGAAGGCAAGGAGGGGAAAAGGAGGAGCCACGCCCCCAAGCACACCTGAGCTTGCATTACCTGCCATCTCTCAAGCAGCATACTGAGAGCGTGGAAACCTGAGTGCGGCTGTGAGAGGAAATCTGGCTGTCTGTCAAGTGCTTTTGTGTGCGGTTCCGCGAACAGGCGGGATCTGGTTTCCCCTGCGCCTGAAACAGTGCACCTGACCACAAGTACAGCAGAGCAGCCCAGACAAACCATATAGTATCTGTCATTACTATGTCAATAACAACATCTTCAATATGTAGACTGCATACTAATAAAACAAATATCACAATACAAGGATTTATGAGACCTCGCAAAACCTGATACAACAACAAGTGTGCAGCACATTACCTCCACTATAGATAATCACCTTGATAAGCACTACGACACGGTTAGTCTTTCTCCAAGGAACTGGATGTCACATATATGTTTCATTTTTAATCGACTTAAGTAAACAGACATGTTCAAATCCCAGCTAAGCCTTGTGAGGTCCAGGAGAACACATTTGGCAGAGAAAGACAGGCCCCACAGGCAATTTAAGGTTTTGAGTCCTGTGCTTTTGCCCAGTCCTCTCCAGTAGCTGTTGTTCATGTGAGCAGCTCATAAAGATGAAATTGCTTGTTCTTGAGTTGGTATATTATTGAAGGCCTCCAGTATTCATAGTGATGACATTCTGAAATAAGACCAAACACAATGAGAAAAAAAAAATAAAACACCTAAAACTGTTTAAAACCGTTAGAAATTAAACCATTCGTGTGCTATTTTTTATTAAATGTAAATTCAGTTAAATATTAGTGTAAAACAGAGTTCTGGGAACACATTTTCCATATGAATATATTGTAAGGCATTAAAAGGCCCATATCATATTTTTGAAATAAAATAATTTGATACAGTATAGAAACACCAAACAGCAAGTCATTCACTGCCTAGATCATGTAGTCCATATACCAGAACCAAAACTAAGCAAAAACCTCATATTGCAAAAAAACAACATATTTATTTATATCAGCCTTTATACTTTACCAGTTTACCCTGACCTGTTCGGTTATTAAAGTGTTTCATGGATGAGCCACAATACATGACAACCAGTCATGTGTCAGTCTAAAACAAACAGAAACAAAAGCACCAGTTTTCATTCTTTGTAATGCAAAAAGAGTAGATGGAAATTGTCTTGTAAAAATTCCATTGGTTTTAAGTATATAAAGCGGGGTGGAGGTAGATCAGTGGGTAGGATACTTGCCTCCAGACAAAAAGGTCATGGGTTTGAATCCTACCTTCAGCACCACCACTGGGTCCCTGAGCAAGACCCTTAACCCCAAGTTGCTCC
The DNA here is from genome assembly GCA_037974425.1 of Phenacogrammus interruptus. NCBI lineage: Eukaryota > Metazoa > Chordata > Actinopteri > Characiformes > Alestidae > Phenacogrammus > Phenacogrammus interruptus. The sequence goes on from JBBPCW010000002.1 coordinate 9,243,775, forward strand.
AGGGAGACTGTCCCCTGTAGGTAGGGAAAGGAAGTCGCTTTGGATAAAAGCATCTGATAAATGTCATAAATATATATGTAAATGTATATCTGTAGCCTCAAAACGTCCCAAGCAGACCTCAAGAAAAGTGTAGAGTGGGCCCTTTAATAGAAAAGCTGAAAACATGAAATCCTGAATAAATCATGGCAGTTCTAAATTATGTGAGAAAAATGCACATCCTGTTGTACTTTCAACAGTCAAATCATAAAGTATGAGTAAGTATAAACAGGTAACAGTGACACTGAATGTAGAACTGTTAAAAGTAATAATGTGGCATGCTCTGATAGACTGCAGTGTTTGCTAGTTTTTGAGTTCATGGCCTTGGTGGCATTGGTCTTACATATTCAGAGAGGGTAAACTATATTTAGTCTGTACAAAAACTAGCAATGAATGAAGATTTCTTGATTTGAGACTTGTGCCACATATGTTATTAAAATCAGGCTCTTTTGCATTCTTACAAGTCACTCAGGTGTAATTGGTTTTTATTCACAAATATTTCATGCAAAATGAAAGTATCAAAGAGCATTCCCATGATGTGTCTGAGTGAGTGGATAATTGGGTGCAGGGGTCCTTTGCCCCTCGCTGTTCTAATTAAAAAAAATGACACAACAGCGGAGAGATCATTAGGGAGCGCCACCAAGGACAAGGTTGGAAAACTGAGTAGCGAGAGAGACACAACGCTTCAGCGTGTCCAAAAGCTCCCCCATCTGAGGTCGTGACTGATCTACACAAAGAGTGTAACTCAACAGTGACTGGAGGGGAACAGAGGCACTAAACGAGGGGGGTGGAACAGAGCATCAGAGAGACAGTGTAGAGCAAGGGAAAAAAAAAGAAGAAGAAGAAGAAGAAGAAGAAGAAGAAGAAGAAGAAGAAGAAGAAGAAGAAGAAAAAGGATGTGTGTGTGTGAGAGAGAGAAAAAAGATAGAGGGGATATAAGATAGAGGAGATATAAAGAAAGATAAAAGAGACAAAGAGAGAGAGAAAAAGAGAAGAAAGAAGAGTGGAGGAAAGAGAAGAGAGAGAGAGAGAGAGAAGGAGAGCGAGAGAGAGAGAGAGAGAGAGAGAGAGAGAAAGAGAGAGAATATGTGTATATGTGTAATAATTCCCCAAAGCACTAGGCAGAGGGTGCAAGCCTCCTCCAGCACTCCTTTAGGAATACTCATCGTCTTGTTACACCTTTGCCCGTCTCTCACTCTCTCAGGTCTTGTTTATACAACTTGTTATTGTGGTCTCCCTTTGCCTTTTCTGCCTCCTTTTCTTCCCCTCCTTCCCTCTCTTCTTTGTCTTTTCTTGCTTGAGGGAAATCTGCGAGGCTTGCTCATTGGTGCCAGCAACAGTTAATCCTCTTCTAAAGCACCTTAACTATGCTGGGAATTCTGCAGATGCTAAATAAAACAACGGGAACAACCATGCACTTAACACTGCCGCACTCTGGCACGAGTGCATCCGTCTTCAGACGCTGCGTTCTTTTTTCCATATAAGTAGTTCAAAACAATCTGCTGTTGTGTGATAACTGTGTGTCTCTCTTGAGTGAGCAGGGAGAGGGGCCACGCTGGGTTCAACAGCAGCATTCCTATAATCCCATTATGACAGTTCACCTGAGATTACACAGTTCTGAAAGGAAATAACACCTTACTTTCCAGTCAGAAAGCACAACAAAACTCCAAATATTCCACTTATACTTTAACTTACTAAAATGGTGTTATTGTTGCAAATAATTTATTTAAAACTCTGTATTAAAATGTTACTGTACAGTCAACATGCCTGTCATGACACTGTTCAGCTAACATTAAAATGGTCATGCAGAACTATAAACAGAAAATCAGAGAACCAGAGCACAAGGCTGCTGCATTCACAGCAATTCTTTACGCATGTTATTACGATACAGCAAGACATCATTACAATATCAACCATAATCCCAATGTAAATTGTGTACAAATTAATCACTCACTTATGGGAATATTATTACCAATTACAGTGTATTTACTGACATTATTCGGATGTAAAGACTCATGGAAGTGCACCATAGAGCTGCTTGTACCAGAAAATCCCAGTAAGCTCAAAAGTTTTCAGCTCAAACTGATTGTGTATTTTTAATTCCAGCTTTCTCTATGTTCTGAAAATTGCCTCCTTAGAATTTTCAAACAAAACTTGAAGGATACATGGATGAAGGCTTTGTAAACTACATTTTAAAAAACCTCAGTACCATAAAAACAAGGTCTCTGCTGCAATATGGCAATTAGCAAAATCAATCAAATAAGAAAATAATGACATGAGTTATTTTAATGTGATTAAATGCTCTTTAAAGAGATCCAGGCATGCTATATCAGATGCAATTTCTCACTGAATTTTCAATATTTCAGTTATCTTTTAAAAGGACGCAGGGCCTATTTTTCTCTCTCTAAAATATAACGATCGGCCAGGACAATTATTCTCTGATCAATAAGTTTTCATAAACACACCCAATGGTAGACAGAGTTAGTGAAAGGGACAGTGAGCTCAGGTGGAGTTTCAATGTGCTGTTTATTATGCCTGAATGGTGACCTTCAGGAGTGTACATCACTGTAATCATCCTTCACTTGCCATCTCTCTTGCTTAATGCTAACTGGAGTCTTTCAAAGAAGCCATTGAAAGGCAAAACTGTGCTATTGAAGAAGTTTATTAGAAATTGATCTACTCCTTTCATTTAATGCTGGGGAGAGAAGACTTTAGATTACACAATCTTAGCTTAGCAGTGCTCATGCCCATGGACCCTTCTGAAGATGGAGTCACTTTTCAAGTGCAGTGAATGGAAAACTGGGGTCAGTGGACTGAGTTGTGGAAAAAGTGGATTAGTCATGCATGTGCTCCAGTATGAGTGTGTGATTCCCAGCTTTTGGTATGGTGGGTATGTCAGTGATGAAACAAGGGCAACCGAAGAGGTTGTTCTCATTACTGTAACCAGAAGATTGCTGCATGTTCAAAAGTATGCAGACAATCTTTCTAATTAGTGAACTCAACTACTGCACCTGTTAGCATCAAAGGTGCTTGTTCTGAAATCTATTAAGTGCACATGGCTTATATAATCTCCATAGAAAAGAACTGGGGTGGTCTGAAGGCCTCACACATACGTTTAAGGTCACTATGTCCAATGCCAAATGGGAAATACAGTTCTCTGAAGTTCTCTCTCTGGATGGAGCTCCCTTTCAGATGAGTTGAAGTGGCATCCAGAACTCATCAGTTAACATCAATATTTGACCTTACTAATGCTCTTGTGGCTACAATCAAATTCTAACAGCATTCTGACCCCAGCCACCCCAGCCACCCTGCACTGTCACTTTTCACGTTCCTGCCATCCGGCAGGAGACTCAGGACAATACACACACGCACAACACGATTCAGGAACAGTTTTTACCCCAGTGC
>JBBPCW010000002.1:9257919-9273911 GCA_037974425.1 Phenacogrammus interruptus
TGTGTGTGTGTGTGTGTGTGTGTGTGTGTGTGTGTGTGTGTGTGTGTACTATACACAAATATTGGATAGCCTGGAGTTTAACAGAAACAACAACACGGTGAAAATACAGTCAACACAAAAAAACAATACATCCTTAAAATGAGGTTTCCTAAAAAGGCGCATACCTGTGACGGAGTGGTTCTGGGGAAAATAACTTTAATTGTTGTAGAATCTATATATTATGTGGGATTGTAAAAGGGCCTTCGCATTCTTTAAATATTTTTAAAGGAGGTGCGGTTTGAAAGCCCACATCATGAACACGCCCTTTAACAAAACAAGACCAAATGCATACCGCTTTCATTATTAATAAAGTACTTTCTGCCTTCTAGAAGTACAATGTCTAGAAAAATGTAGGTCATCACCTAGTAATTAATTGGTAATTCACCTGGTAATTAATTGTTTTTGATCATTTTCTGTCGTGGTTCACTATTTTTCCGTCAATGCACTATATTCCACTCCCCTCGTTTGATGTGACAGACAGTGTTTGAACGGGGAAATTTCGTGTTTGTTGGTGCAGATCGCTATGCGGGTCGCTCGGAGGAGCCGCTCAAACGCTGCTGCCCGAGTTTCTGACACTTGTTGCTGAAGCTGCCCCAGAATGACATGGTGATGATGGTGCACTTTGCCTCGCTGTTGACCCAGAGGTCACAGGCTCTGCAGGTTCATCCCCCGTCCTTTTCAGGCCATTCTCTCAGAAACCCATGAGCACAGCAGAGCAATCCGCTCCTAAAACCAACCCAGAGATGAACAGAACGCTTAAGAGAATTAAACAAACATTCAAGCGTCTAAAGCTTAGACCAGACTGGACTGTTTCACCTGTACACAGAGTATATACTTGAAAGAATATATATAATAAAATCACATTCATGGCCATTTACAGAACCCATAAGTATGAAAGACTACAATAAGAAATTACCTACTGTGAAACAAGCCTTTTTATCTTTCTCAAAACAATATAGTGAATGTAAGACTTTTGCGGTTGTTTTACTCGTGCTTGCCTGGCCATGTGAAGCTGACAGCAAGATATTCTGAACACACTCAGTGGCCCCTAAAACATTCTTATACAGACTTTAATGTGCTAATATGAGAGGTGCTATCTAAAATAATCCAAGACTGTTCCAATCATAAGTTTGACTTTATTTCCAATTTTTCCAAAACGTCTTCTAAAATGAACTGCTTGATATTGTTGTGTGAGAGAGAAACACGTTCACAAGGTTCACATGAAAGGTTGATTTAAAATGCATTGCAATGATTTTGCCCTAACATAAAAGCGGGAATATAAAGAACGAATTAAATAAATGAATTAAAATTTTGACTTATTTGAATAAACAACAATTATTTTTTTCTTTTTTAACGAAAAGTTTCGCATTTCTACAGCACATATTTGTCAGTGTACAATTCAGTCTCAAGAGGGAATCTTCCCGCTCCTCCAGACACGCTCCTTTATTATATGACCCAGGTCATCATTTAAATGGTTCTTAAAACGCTAAAAGTGCTGTAAGAAATACCGGTGGATGTTTTGTTAAATATGTGTGTATTTAATACAGAGTTGAATCAAAGGAGTGGTCAGACATGTCCGTACAACATTGCCCAAATTAAGATGTAGATATGAACGAGATATTAATAACACAGTATCATTGGCAAAATAACAAAACTAACACCTTTTAGAAGCAGAGTAACATTCTTCCAATTTTTATTTAGACAATTGATCAGCGCAAAGTCAGGGTGTGAACTGGCAAGAATGCATTTCATAAATTATGTACAGCAGCAGTTACGTGCCAGTCTTCTGAAATATTAAAACTTATTCACAATTTACAAGAAATATTACAGCATAATTCAGGTACATAGAGTCACGTATACAAATGTTTTGGTAAATGTACTATGCAGGAAACTCTTTATAAACTCTCAAACATTTCCCCCCAAGTTCTCCAAGTTGTGTTAGACCTCGTGGACCTAAAAATTAATTTGCACAAAGAATTTCAAGATCTAAAAACGAAGTACTGAGTCAGTGGGAACGACCCGGAACTCTTGATTTTTCTTTTTTTATGCTTTGGCATGGCCAGGATAACTGTAAAGTGTGAATGTATGGAGAGCATAATAACAATGAATTATGAGAAATAAAAAATAATAATAATTAAAAGTGACAAATAGGGACAGTTCTTGTTTTTTCTCCTCTGAACAGCAATCCAAACAATATTTTACCTTCAATTACAAGACCATCATAAAACGTTTTTTATACAAAAGAGTAGTTAAATGGCCATCTAAAAAGAGGTAAATATTTGGTGGTGTTTTATGTGTGTGTGTTTACGTGTGTGTATGTGTGTGTACTCGTTTTTTCCTTTACCCCCAGCACGTTGGACCATTTCAGATATGCGTGAGCGGCACAGTCCCGTTTACTCCGGCCGCTGTGCTCTGGTAGTGCTGCGGTAAGGCGTGCAGTCTGCTCTGAATGGACGGGTCCCCGGACTCCCCGCTCGGTAAGTACATGCTAATCATCTCTCGCAAGTCTCCAGGGCACGGGCCTCTGGAGTGGCTGCTGACCGGAGGACTGCCGTTGGGCTCGGATTTGACTAGGGAGCTCAGCGTGCCGATGGCAGCGGAGGACGCCACGCTGGAGCCCTGGTGCTGCGAGTAAGAAATACCCCCGTAGCCCGGCGGGGATGCGCTCATGTAGCTCTGGGAGTTTGAGATGGGGCTGTACTGGAGCGCACTCATGTCGTAGCGGTGCATGGGCTGGGGGTTGTGCGGGTGGTGGTGGTGGCCGTGATGGTGGTGGTGCGCGCCGCTGCCCGGGTGCTGCCCGTATGCCAGTTGCGCCTCCTGCATCATGGCAGCGGCCGCGGCGGCGGCGGCCACCTGACCCGAGTACGCGCCGTTCGCCCAACCATTCATGTGAGCGTAGCTCGCGCCCCCCGAGCCGCCGTGACCCCCAGGGCTCTCGAGCCGCTGGCCTACGCTGGCCGGGCTCATGCCCACACCGAGCCCTACGCCCGCGCCCGCGCCCGCCCCGCCCAGCAGCCCGCCGGCCAGAGAGTACTTGTCCTTCTTCAGTAGTGTCTTGGTTTTCCTCCTCGGTCTGTATTTGTAATCCGGGTGCTCCTTCATGTGCATGGCGCGCAGGCGCTTCGCCTCGTCGATGAAGGGCCGCTTTTCTGCTTCGGACATCACCTTCCACTCGGCGCCCAGCCGCTTGCTGATCTCGGAGTTGTGCATCTTGGGGTTCTCCTGCGCCATCTTCCTCCGCTGCCCGCGGGACCACACCATAAACGCGTTCATGGGGCGCTTCACACGCTCCTGGTTGGCTTTGCCCCCCGCGCTGGCACCCGTCTGCCCCGGGTTCGTGTTGGTCTGGGGTCCCGGGGAGTGCAAGTCCGTCTCCATCATCATGCTATACATTCAAGTGGCTTAGATGCTGCTCAACCAACACAGAAAGAGCATGAACTTTCGGCGCCCGTCCGCTCCAGCAGGCGCAGCAACCCAGACGAAGAGAGCTCCGGAGTGAAATGTAATTTAATCCAAACAGTGGTTGTGAGTTTTCAAGTTCTTTCTTTCTTTTTTGTTGTCGTCGTTTTCCTCTTGCGGTTTGATGATGTTTTTGCCAGTGTGGTTTCACATCCACGTTAATTGAAAGTGCATTTGAGCTCCTTTCCCTGGTGGAGTTGAGGAGCTCGTTAAAGTGGCGGCCATATGATGCGCTTTGACAGCGATTAAAATGAGCGAGCGGCCAATGGCGCTCCAGAAAGAGGGGCTCGATTTGCATGGAGCTCGGCACGCTGACGTAGCGAGCGAGGAAAGAGCTGGTAGGAGGGGTGGGGGCAACAGGGGTCAACACCGCCCCTCTAACGGAAAGTAAATAGCGGGATAGCCTGCCAGTTTAGTGTCTATGAGTTTTAGTAAGTGAATACCAGGACAAAAAAGAATATCTCTCCAAGTTCTCTACACCCAAAACACCTCAGGGATATGAATGATAAATCTTGGTCATTCTATGTCTAGTTTCTTGCATGGAAGGGGAAAGAAATGATGCTTAGATAGTTATAGAGTCACTTCATGCTTTACATGGTGCAACACACAGGCTTATAACAGACTGCACTGCCTGGAGCCAACACTTTACCTTCTGGAGCAGTTTGCCCTCTCTGCAACTGAACAAGACATTAGTGGGCTTACCTGCCTTTTACCACGTTCTCGGCGTATTTAAAGTGGACGTCCACATTTAGGCTGTCATAAACATTATGATAATACACATCACCATGCAACATACAGTAGTGTTAAGAGGCCACCCTCTCCCGCAGGAGTCTCCAGAGAGGGGTGGTACTGCCGTCTACTGGCAGTTGAATGCACAGGTGGTTCCGACACGCTTTTGAATGCACATCACTTTAAAATTGCATCTGAGTTGATTTAGTTTAAATGGCGTTTATAACATATCACACATCACCGACCTAATGCCATGTTAAGATAAAGTTCGTGTTACTGATCATCGGCAGAGGAAGATGTCACACTGTGCCCGACGCAGCACACGTGTAATTGGAATTTCACAGCTGACCTGTCCTGAAAACCCCAATCAGTCGCTAATTAAAGGCAAAACAAAAATATTGCTGTCCCGCTGAGCAGCCGCAGGTGTCTGGCTGTGGAGCTTAAGTGTGTGTATATCTGTATGGAGAATCTGTGTGGAGCTAAAGTGTGTGCAGATCTGTATGGAGAATCTGTGTGGAGTTGTATGGAGCTGAGCGAAGCAGCACTGATGTATGGCAGTCTGTATGTATGTATGTGGATGTGTACAGATGTGTGGTAGTTTTGTGTAGATGTGTATGGAGTGGCGTGAAGTTGTGTAGGTGTGTGGGGATGTGTGTGGAACTATGTGGATGTATGTGGAGCTGTGTGGAGCTATGCTGATGTGTGTGGAGTTGTGTGGAGATGTGTGCAGTTGTATAGATGTGCATGGATGTAAGTGGAGCTGTGTGAATGTGTGTGTGGAGCTGTGAGGATGTGTGTGGATGTAAGTGGAGCTGTGTGGATGTGTGTGTAGTTGTATGGATGTGTGGAGCTGTATGGATGTGTGGAGCTGTATGGATGTGTGTGAAGCAGTGTGGTATGAATGTGTGAGGAACTGTGTGGATGTGTGTGCAGCTGAGAGAATGTGTGTTGAGCTGTGTGGATGGTATTTCATTAGATTAATAGCGACGTTTATGAGACATAAAGGCTTTGTATGATGATCCCACGTTAAATTGTGTAATTAGGCTTAAACGTATGACGGTGGTAAAAAAATATATCTGCCAAAAGGTTCTTTATGATGCGATGCGATGATTTAAATTATAGGTGTGAAAAATAAATGACGGGGATAAAAGTGTCTGCATAAATAACCATCGTACCGCCTATTTTTCTTTTTCTAAAATGAGAGAGCACAAATATAAAATGACACCTGTAGACACCGAAGCAGAATTATCCAAGCATTTAAATATTTTATGTTTTGAAATTACAAACAGTTCTCATAATGGAAACACAATACAGTTCGCATAGTCACACAACTGGGGGAAATCTAATTTTATTATCTGACTACAACCAAGAATTAGCTAAAAATAAGACTGCTGGTAGTTTTTTATTATTATTAAATAACAATGTGACTTTGAAAAGTCCGACTAAATTGCATTAACGCCCGGTAAATCAAGTCCTCAATATTTAAAATGTTACATTTAAAACAGGCGTCGGGCAAATGACCACGATGTATTAGAGTACTAGATTATTAGAATCCTAATAAAGTTTAAGTTTAAATAGCCAATTTTAATAATAGTACTAATAGCCTACTTGCAATATTGCTACTACTACTACTACTACCACTACTACTACTACTACTACTACTACTACTACTACTACTACTACTACTAATAATAATAATAATAATAATAATAATAATAATAATAATAATAATCATGTCCTTTTGTCTGTAAGCTGAGAGAAGCACAGTGAGGGAATTAGTCGGATTTGACGGTCCCGATTCCTCTGGATTAAAGTCCATTGAAACACACTGTGACCCTCGTGTGACACATTTACTTTGTGCTCATGGTTTTTTTTTTTCTCTAGTGGCTTTAGGAAGAGCTCGTTTTGGGGGGACAGGGTGCTGTCGGTGCACGTGTGAGGCCAGAGGTCACGGTAGTTCCCCTAAACAAACAGGGGGCTGACCCGCTCAAGGGCTCTTATTTGCTGGATTAAGATTGATGCGCTCGCTTCTCCAGGAAAGGAAATATTACAGATGTGGTATTAGCGTTAATAATATAATCTGGTATTATTTTATACACACACAGTCCATCATTAAGGTCAAACCAGCATCCATCTCTGGATGAAGTGCAGTTTTGAGTTTAAAGTGGAGGCGAACAGTCGAGCCTCGCTCTCTCCCTCTTTCTCTCTTTCTCAGGCTCTCCTAAAAGTGGAGAGTCTCTTGAACTCGTGAGGAGGCAGTTTAACATGGCCATCTGACAGGTGTAAGCGGCGGAGCAGAGTCCCCCGAACCGCAATTACTCACCCCATAGGCTGAAAAGAAGAGTGAAAAAACAGGCTTCGGCTGCATTGTTAAGTCTCTACGACACTTATACTTAAAACGTCCACTCATATCCAAAACTCATCACCTGCGTGCCCAAGGTCTGTCAGTCTGCACCGACCCGAAGCTTAACATTCAAACATCTCCCAGCAGTGCGTAAAACACACACACAGACCAGCTCTAAATAAGCTACTGTCAGCAACTTTAGTTTGGAGTGTTTTTTTATTATTTCAAGCTCCGACGTGCAGTTAGACAAATATACTGCTTATTAATGCACAGGTCTAAATATTAAATTTAAAAGATTTCAGACTCATTTTCCATGTCCATTTTTTGTGTCGTGACATTTAAGCGCACGTTTAAACGCTCTTAAACTATGTGTCTTTGTTCCTAAAAAATGAATGTAATTCATGGACTTTATATCCAATGTCTTCATTTTAAGCAATTCATTCAGGTATCCTCTCAGCCTTTCTCTCTAGATATCTCTCTCCATCTCCTCAGGTAAAGCTGCATATCGCGGCTCTCCCAGCTTCAGCCAGACTCTAGTCCAGGTTTAGCAGATGTCCTACTCCCGCGCAAGCAAATCACGACCCCATTAGATGTGGAAATTCACGCGTAAAGAAAATGTTCTTTTCTAATATTTATTTTTACAGCAGAAACTCGAAAAGACTTAAAGCAGTGCCGAAAGCTCCAGAGCGCTCAATCCGGTTACCCCTTTTTCGACAAGACAACTCCTCAAACACGCACGCGACGCCTCTGCGCTCCAACAAAAAAACTTCATGTTTCTTGAGTCTTCCCAACGCAAGCCGAGTAAATAGTCTAAAGCATATGGCATTTGATATTGAACAAACTTACGCGAGTGCCGTCGTCCCGCCCGGGGAATGAGGGGAAACTGTCCTCCCCGTTTCTATCGCTCTGTCCTAAACCGGGACACGGCGAGCCGCCGTCCCCGTCCCTCCTAAAATCTACACTCTTAGTGCGCCGCGGCCGGCTCCCCGTCCCACCACTTCACCACACACTGAGGAGAGAGACAAGAAAATGAAATTTATTACGGACTCCAAAAGACAATTTCAAGTTATTGTTTCTCCCAGAGAAAGGCTCCCTTCTTACATAATGAAGCGCCTTTTGTGTGGCGCGGAACAATAGAAAACAAGTATTCTAATAAATAGCCACTTTTTTTGCTTCCCTCTCGAGGATGAATGGAATTGAGCGCTTGGGTTTGAAAGCTGCTGCAGCGTATTGACGTTGTTTTTCTTTTCCCACCCGTTTCCAGCAGAAAAACGCCTCCCCGCACCGAGACGGGAAAGCGGCGCCTTATGTCCCGAAATATGATTGGACAGGAGTTCACCCTCACAGACAGCCCCAAGCCAGACGAGGATAAACATTTATCCAATTCTATCACAGGAGGCAGGGCTGGCCGGGAAACGGGTGGAAAATATATAAAAATGAGGTAGAGGAGTTGGTGGGCGGAGCCTTGGCACCAGGTGGCCCTCCTTATTGCAAACGGACTTGGAAAATAGTGGCACCCAATAACTGTGCAGCCTTCACCAAGTCTGGACTGCCACTCACCACTGCAGTATGACACCCACAGACCAACATCCAACTAATAAAGAAACAAATAATTCTCTCATTTACTGGAGTATCACAGATATAAAAACAGGGTTATTTTCATGTTGAAAATAAAAAGAAAATATAGCTTAAATGTATTTTTGAGAACACAACCCCTACATATTCCAAAATGCAGGCTAAAAAGTAGGCAGTGATTCTCATGCAAAGAGGGAGTACTTTCAAGGTTTATTTCAGGTCCGAAATTATGGAATGGCCCAACTATACTGTAGAAAAGCAGCAGAAGTTTTTATTTATCAATAAACTATCCTACTAAAATGCATTTACCTAATGCCTGAAGACCATTATGAGAAGTCTCCTGACAAATACAGAGAGTAAAAAGCATTTTAGAAGAGAAAGAAATTATTATTTTTTTTTTTGTAGTTGATAATTGTTCTCTCCTTTTTGTTAGTCCCTGGTGCATGTGTTTCCCTGGTTATTCTTTTGGTTTCCATGTGTTCTGTAAGCCTAAAAGCGCAGCTTGTCACCATATGTATCTGACAAGAGTGCTTGTCTGTAAGAGTGTATAAACTGCAATACTGCAGCTTAGGCATCATCTCCATCTGATGGCAGATGTTTTCAGTATGTTCCAAATACACCACAGCTTCTTTATAAATACTCACCTGCATTATGATGACTATGGATGGTTTGCATTGTCCATTTTTAACACTTTCTAGTAGATAATACTGTAACTGACCCCATCAGAAAACAACACTTCAGTTAAATGGCCTGCAGGGTCCAAAGTTTCACTACACATATCTATTGCATAAGAATAACGTAGAGTTTGCATTGTAGTTACTGATTAATACATTTTAGAATGTAATAAATCTGGGCTACTTCAATGGGTTAGGGAAAAAAAAAACAATATTAGTCATTTTTAAAAAAGCAAATAAAAAAGAACCATAAAAATATGTCTCTCAAGAACAGTCGTGACAGCTGTTTCGAAACAAATGTCAGTGCTTTCTTATGAGAATAATAAACAAGCATTATGAAAAGTCAAAATAAGGTTAATTTAAATCTAAAAATCACTTGTTTCACCACTGCTCTGAGACCTACATTGCTGTTTGTCTTTTCATCCACCAGAAATATATAGATGTCACACACTGAGACAATTGTAAAGTCTAGACATTATCAAATGTCTCATTGTGACAAAAGAAAAAAGGCCCCTCATAATATGCTGCAGCAACACACCCTTCTTTTTGAGAACCAAACAAATCAAATCTTCTTGCTGATCTATCTGATTATTCAGTGAGTGCTTCATCTAGTTCTTTTCAACTGACTCAGACTTCTCCAGTAAGTTTTTCCTTTGTGATCAGACATATAGTCAAACTGTTGATTCTGCATTGTCAATGAAAATCATTTTTGCTGTGAAAAATCTAAAATGTCAAGACAGGATCTATACACTGGCAAGAATCATTTAAAACAAGCAAATGCTAGGTAAAAGATAGATTAAGAACTATTCTATAAAATGAGTAGTTGTGTGCTGTAAGGGTGCAATATATATCCAGCTCCAGGACCAAGAACAAGCTTTAATTTTGATCCAATCTTGTGAAATCTACACTTAATCTATGCTTCACAGCCTCAGACAGATGGGTGTGGTACTAATTGTAACTGGTCATTTACAATTGAGTTAGCATTGTATGAGTTGGGCCCAAACTTTACTTGGCTGTTGATTTGAAAAATTGAATTATGCAATAAGATACAGCAGTTTGTTCCCGCCTTGAAGTTTGCATCTGTTTAAACACAATTTTAGCACAATAAATAGGCCTGTCAAAGTTATTACATAATCACCTGATCAGTATTATATGAAACTGTTGCAATTACTTCTCACAGTCAGACATCTCAGATGCACTGAATCACCACAATAAATAATTAAAATGTTGAATCAGATCACTCAAAAAAATACATATATTTGACATATTTAAAAAAGGAAACATTCACTGAGACATCTTTAGATTTAGTGAGAAAAGGTTTGTTTTATTTGCTAGTTAAGCAGCTAATGGTAAAATACTCTCAACAGCTTAAAGTTTTGTTAGCTTGCCTACATCTCATTAGTCCAGTACATCATTTCAACAACATTGCAAAGACACCTAGGAAGCATGAAGCCCAGGGTGGACACATTAGGCTTGTACTACAATTGTTGCATAAAGTGGACAAAAAAAGACAATTAAACCGCCAGTTTATATTTAGTTACAAGGGGATCTGTGCTCTAGCTTTTCTATTGAGCATTATAAGAAACTGGTATATTGGGCATACAGTAAAAGCCCACTTTAACACAGATCAGCAGTCACGATTTCAGTCCAACACAGATTTTTTCTGAGAACCGAACTAATCATTGCTCGCTGAAACCCCTGCGCTAATACGGAAACTGCAGATATCCTCCTGGTTTTTTTTTTTTTACTTTTGTGATGTTTGGGCCTCGTCCGCCACAACCCCTCATCCTTGTGCTGGGTTGCTAAGCACCACACCCTACACAAAGACAAGTGGCATACAAGGCCTGACGTCACAGCTTTTTTCATGACAATGTAAAAAAATGTATACATGTAAGTGCTAAATTATTTAAAAATATATAAATTACTAATTTTGTAACATAAGTAGTAACATATATTCAGCCACATTTCCAAATAAATATAGCTATTAATGTATTGGTAAGTGCATCTTGGGATGGTAAAATACAGCTGGAGTCAGAGGCAGGATGTTTGAAAGTAGCTAATCCGAGAATGCTATTTATTTCTCCTTGCTGCTGATTGGCTGCTGCCCTTTGATCAGCAGTTCTTCTTAAAGTTTTATTACTGAATAATAAATTAATTTATTATTGTATTTACTCTGCTTATACCAAAGAAAATGACAGCACATACTAAAGAAAACAAGCATGCATGAATTACAAATACGGCTTTACCTTTACATTTTCTTTCAGGGTAATGTATTAAGCTGAGTTTAAAATTAAATCTTTTGGGAGCATATTTTGGATTTACACTATAAAAATAGGAATTTGTAGGCCTTTTTTAACCTTATAACAACAATGCGTTTTTCCACTATACTCGAGTGCTCTTGGAACGTGACCCCTGCAAAAACTGCGTTTACTGTATTGCACATTAATCCATCTATTATCATATGTTCATGGTGAAGTGTAAATCCATCTACAATGTTCTGCTGCCATTATTTCACTGTGCACAATTACAGCTGACATTTATGTCTGGCATGAAACGCACTACCAGAACAGCCACAGTGCAACCGATACACTTACATCACAGAATCTTGCAATGAACTGAATCGTGGGGAGAGTAGATACCTACACTCTGCAGACACCTTTAGTTTTATTGGCCTACTGATTCATGGACTTTAAATCTTTTACTACACACCACATATACATTGTATGTTTAAAAGTGTGTAGACACCTAGTTGTCTTGTCTTTTGGGCAAGGATGTCACTCCAACTCATCCCAAGGGCACTGATATATAATTTAAGTGAAAGCAGTTTCACTGCTCCACAGTCCAATGCTGTGGGGCTATATACCCCTATAACTGGGTACTGAGTATGGTACGAGCTGTGTGTGTGTTTGTGTGTGAGTGTGTGCAATTAAACACCTTTATCAGAAGTAGGTGCAGTGAATTAGCCTCTTAACTGAATGCACTTCTTAGGTGTGTGGTCTAGATCCTTTTAGATACTGTGGCATTACAAACACCAACAGCCTACTAATTTACAGGCTCCACCTCCTATTAAGACCATCAAGTACAAATTCATTGCATCACTGTACCTTCAAATACATTTTGCATAGTTTCTGTTAATGTTTTCCTTTTTGATGTTGACAAAGACATCCAGGAATTCTGTGATAGTTATAATTCAATTGCTATGAATTAACTGTTGGTCTCTCAGAATTCATAGCAAAATAGATTAATCTATTATAACTATTTTTTACAAGAAAGGCCACAGTTTACAGACTCATAAATTAAATCTGACAAACACTGTAAAAAGAAATATTTGTAATTTTTCTGCCCTATTAACTTCTTTTGCCACTATGCAGTCTCTTGTTCAGCTTAGAGAATAGACCTTCATTTTTAATCTATGCCTCACTGGTGTTTCAGGCAGACAGAGATACTTACAGAGCAACAGTTCATCATTGGATCATTATCCCCAGCAGCGTCTTGTTGAACCCCATCATCAGCAGGACTCTGAACCTGATCACTGCACAGTTCATTAATCTCTTACCACGACTGTTAGGGCTGCCAGTGGTTAAACATCCCTCTCTGGGTATGGCTCTCCTTCAGCAGGATACCGCTGTGTTAATTTTCTCACTCTATTAGCACAGCGCAGCTAATCAAGTCCCCTCTCCCAGTGCTGGCGGGTGCTGAGCAGGTGTCAAGCCTGTCTCTCCCGTTTACCACCGCAATCTGTCTCCCAACTTTGCCACTTGGGGATAATGGAGGATTCATGCGCAACGGATGCTCCCACTGCTATTGTGACCAATATGTTTTATTAAACACTTGACAGATATACAGTACTGTGCAAAAATCTTTGTAAATTGTTTGAAGTCATTTATATCAGCAGTGGGCTTCTTTCTGCCAGCAAAACACAGCTGAATATTAGAATAAATGCAAACAAACAAGCAAGCAGTAAAAGTATCAAGATTTCTTTTTTCTAAAAAATAGTCAATATTTTGTGAGCTGGTTAGAAGAACACAGGTTTGGAACCAGGTTTCTGCTCAGTGCTTCCAGTCATTGAGTGAATGTATAAAATCAATACACCTAATTTAATCTACTAAAGTAAAAAGAGCCAAGCCAAGTATTTGATTGAGCTGCAAGGAAAATTGGACTTTCATGAGGAAAGAGGTCTGAAAATGGTTAAGCGAACACTTTGCCACACATAAAACCAACATTTACTGTATTAATGTTGTTTGTATTTGTTGTAATGTAAATGTTTTAGCACTAACTCAACACTACTGCGAAGTAGTAAACAGCTTTTACGCATAATTTTCTCAGGGGACTGAGACAGTACGTAAATACAAATACATATTTCTCTTCATTCTGGGCCCATAGTTCATCTCAGACACACTTTCCAAAATAAATAAGCACAGTTTTCATCAGTCTCATCAGTTGCCTGCCATACTTCTTGGCTAGATCAAATGACTAATCTTTATACTATAGAACCTCATTACATAGAATGAACTAACCCCCTGAATGTTTGTTAAGTCATAGGTTATACAGTGAGACTGACTGATAACACAGTTGTCTCACATTCATTATTTTGTTTAAACGGCCATGATTCTTCAGTCCTATAGCTTAAGGACAACAGCCAGTTTGCACTGATTTTCACTTAATTACTGACTTAAAAGTTTTCTGACATATGTAAAAGACTTTTTTCTTAACTACAAACAATGATTTTTTAACTAAGAGTCTAAGTTGGTAGTGTATTCACTGTAGTCATAACTGCTAGTGCCAAATACGCTAGTCTGCATTTTGTGAAAAATATCTCACATGTCTGTTTACAGATACGCATGGCAGCACAGTTCCCCCTGCGATCTGTTGATTTATGCATCATTAGCATAAATGCAAAGCGTACTGAAAGGCTGAACACATTTCCGTGTCGCTCTTTGTACTCAGATGAAACAGCAGTCACAACACGGCTTTGAAGGCTCCCCATATCTCTGTCCAGAGCTGTCTGCAGCTTCATATGTTTTAAAGACACAGACAAGAGAGAGAGAGAGAAGATGGGACCAAACGAGAAGTGTGGGGTCAAGTCTAAAAGCACTATGTGAGAGATGGATTCAAAGGCTTAAAAGCCCAAAGGCTTCTTCCCCCTCCTACAAAGTCTGGTTTCCAACATATAAACTCAGCAGCCTCGGGTCTAATAAAAGACTTAACAATCCTTCAAAAGACAGAATGAATGTTAGGGAGGGGCTGGCTGTAATAAATCAAAACCACACTTGTATCCCCCTTCCTCCCATGCAGGAAAATGTCTCCTCTTAAAAACTTAATTGAGTAAAGGAGGATGATGCTGTATTAGTTGTGTTAACTAAGATGCTTATCAAATTGAGCTTTCCCCAGTGTGGTATATGTGTATGCTTCATACAAAAAGTGCTGCACAAACCAACCTCTAAAATATTTTTATAATTGAATGGATGTTTATTAGCTTCTCATCTGCCACAGGAATATCTCAGCCCCTTGGAAACATGACAATTACAAAAAAAATACTGTATATAGTTAACAACATTTTGCAACGGTTATTTTATAGTAGTTGCTATGAACATAGGAGAATCACAAAACGTCAGGTAAAAAACACAATAAATAAGTATTTTTGCACTAAAAATACTTATAAAACTGTATAGTATTGGCAAATGAGAATTTGATAGTTTAGTTAATCATGCAATCTGTCTGTCTCCCCAAATGAAGAGAAGTATTGCTAAAGATAATTTCCTTAAAAGACACAGTATGTTCACTCAGACATAAATCATCCATTATGCAAGAAAATCTATCCATCACATGGAGAGCACATATGACCATTATCCAGACATCGATGGGGTGTTTTTCTTATTTTCCTTTTTTACCCATC
The DNA here is from genome assembly GCA_037974425.1 of Phenacogrammus interruptus. Lineage (NCBI taxonomy): Eukaryota > Metazoa > Chordata > Actinopteri > Characiformes > Alestidae > Phenacogrammus > Phenacogrammus interruptus. The sequence continues at coordinate 9,272,639 of JBBPCW010000002.1, forward strand.
AATTATGGCAAGATTTTAAGCATTGTTCCACTCCTCAATTAGCAGCAACACCTTTCCTTTGATTGATATATAATGAATGTAATGGTTTTAACAGTCCACAGACAGATCACTTAGAGCAGCTCTGTTAATGGCTGTGGCGGCTCCGGGGCTGGAATAATGTCAGCTTCTCCAGGCCCCAGCTAATTAGAGACTGTGTAGCTCATTACCCAGGTAATAAGCCCTAACGCTAATGGGTATCAGACAAGACCCCCAAACACTAGAGAAAGAGAGTGGGGGAGAAGGAGGTGGAGGGGAGAGACAGAAAGAGGGGGGTGATGAGATATAAAGAGAGAGAAAGGAGGGTTGAGATAGAGATTGGTAAGTTTGTTAATGTAGAAAAAAGATGACAGTACACAGCAAAAAAAGAAAGCAAGAAATTTGGGACAAACAAAAATAAGGAGGCAAAAAAGAAGAGATAAAACAAAAAGAGCGTCTTAAGACTAGTATTTCAGGTTATAAGAATAAGCATTTTTTTCCACATGGGCACAATGGTTGCTATGCACAAGAAAAAGCGAGACAGGGAAGGAGCAGGGAAATGGGGAGGATGGTGGAAGGGGGAGCGTGAGAGAGAGAGGAGGGGGTCAGGGACAGAGTGAGTGAGAGAGAGAGAGAGTGAGTGAGCGAGAGAGAGAGAGAGAGAGAGAGAGAGAGAGAGAGAGAGAGAGAGATGGCCTCCTTGTTAACCACTTTCCCACTTAGGCCTTGTTAGCACCACAGCTTCCAGCTGCACCTATTATTATTGGGTCTGGACGCTATGCTTGAATTTGTGAGGTTCACACGCACATGCTCCAAAAAGAGCCCTGCATGACAGACAGCTGGGTGAGATGTCATATTTCAAAACATTACAGACTTCATAAACAACCATGCCCCAGTAAAAAAAAAAGGACCTTTAAACTGGGCCCAGATTCTTTGTGCCTTCTAATATGATTAGCACTTAGATTTAGACAATTCCCCCAACATGCTCTTTTAGGAGCAAAAGAAATTGAATACAAGGGAGGGAGGAGAGCATAATCCGCCTCTCATCTCCTCAAGGGGTCATGTCTCACTCCTCCTCTAATAAAATTAAAGCTTATTACAGGAAAACCCTTCACATGAGAGTATTTGAGTATTTTTCAGCATAAACCTAATACGGCTTAAAATCTATTTGCCGTTTCATTAAATATATACATATATACATACATACATATATATATATATATATATATATATACACACATACACACACACACACACA
>JBBPCW010000002.1:9286610-9297146 GCA_037974425.1 Phenacogrammus interruptus
ATTAGCAGAAAAATGCTTTCCAATGAATATATACAACATGGCAATAGATACAGGCCTGGGGGAATGCTAAGCTTCAACTATATCTTCATCATTCCTTGCTTAGATCCCCCACTCCCTGCCTGTCTATTGTGTGTTAGGCCTGCATTGAAACCCACCTCTCCTCTCAAAGGAGCTCAAGGTGGCTCTCATGAGCTAAACACTAATTGAAAGCTCAGGCGGTTTGAATGTGAATTCTGAGAGAGATGTCTGAATGGCGCTTGTCCTTGGGCCCAGGCTTGCGAAGAGCGAGCAAAGGGCGGTGGAAGGCTGCATCTGTCTGTCCTCTCAGGTTGACAGTTTCAACCCACACACACTTGTAGTCATGTAGCCTTGACTAAATCTCTATTATATGGCAGCATGACCCCATAATGAGTTTGGAGCCCTGGCCTTGAGTGGAATATGTACAACAGCTAAGCTTGCCATGGCTAAAGAATGTTCCTGCTTTAATGTGTCCTCCACACCCTCCCCATTCTCTCTACCACGTCTTCAGATGCCTTGGAAGTGAGTCTACCGGAGATCTTTCTTCCTGGATATATGAAGCTCCTCTTTGGAGAGTTTGAAAAGTGGAGTAAAGGTGCTGGCCTCCTCTCGCATGGACATGCACACCTCACTTAAACCACCTAACACAGCCAACCCCAGGAAAGTGAAGCCACTAACGGCTCTGTGGGACTTCTGTGCTGGCTTTCCTTTTAAACACAGCGCCATATAATGTGAAAGGTCATTTGACAGGGCTCATATCTACATCACAGCCAGCACAAACAACTTCATCTCCTTGACACACACATACAGATGTATACACACAAGGACACATGTTTCCTTTAAATGAACACACAGATCTATACCATAATATAGTAACATAGTAATAAATACTATGCAGACGTACCCCTCCTGCCATTCATTCCTTCACAATGCGACATTTGGAGCTGAACTCTGAGACGTGACCGTGGCAATGCTTGAGGCAATTCAGCCATTGTGAATAGTCATAATGACAGTGTTTATTCAAGATATAAGCATATGTAGTTACTGGAACACAGCAGAAAACTGAGTGAAATCACAGGTCTCACCAAATAAACCTGATTTAGTGCTATGCTGTGTACATGTTGCACATCAATGAGTTGCACAACAATAATTCTGACAGGACAACAGCACATAAAAGCTATATTTTATGCCACATTAGTGGAATTTATAGTTGTAAACAAAAATGTTACCTAGAACTGTGGCACCACAGAACAACTGATTTCAGTTAGTGGTTAAATAGAAATTTTTGCAGAAAAATTACCAGAAAAAGAAACTGCAGCATCGAATCCTGCTCTCCAAACACACTCATATGTGCATTAAGGGGATCACTCTATTGCTAAAGAAAAGATATTGAACGGAACTAGTCATTTCTGTCCCAGCCAGTGGCCAGATAAAATAGACACCCTAATTCTATTGCATTAAAGCTCCAGCTTGTAAATCACTTAAATAGAGGGGACCGTATGAGCTGTGCACTTGATCTTATGTAGCAAATAGCACTCAGGGACCTACACATTCACACACACACACACACACACAGGCAAAAAAGGGCAGTAATGGAAATATGAGTGTGAGGGCTTTCAATGGGACCTCGACAACCTTGATTTATGATGGGAACACAATGCGACTAAAATTTCTGTTAGAGGACGTGTTGTTATTTGTTTCCCCCCTCAGCACTCACTTCCACTCACCCCTCCCCTTTTCCCTCGCTTTTGTCCTTTCTAGTTTCTGATTCATAACAACATATGTTCTTTAAATCTGCATTAGCTCTTAGACACTTGCTGTCTTGTGGGCTCTGAATACGCCCTTAATGGAAGCTCTTCTCAGCACTGCATACCTTGCTCTGCTATGCTAATTAAGGCCCGACAATTAGTCATGTAGAATTCAGCACTGCGGCTTCCTGAATGACATTTGCAACTGATAGAAAGGCCATGTCGCAATGATGCAGAACAAAATGTTCTCATTAGAAATGCAACTACAGATCTCCTGCCACGCTCAGTGTTTTGTTTTGTTGTTTTTTTTTGTGTTGGACATGGCTGAACTTTGCCCATCACCTCCTGGCTCTCAAAGTGACAGCTAATAAGCATACAATCAGATAAAACAGAGAGTATGAGGGGACACAAGTGAGGCTGTTGAGCTGAAACTCAACAGGACAGATGTCTTACTCAGCTGGTTCAAAGGCGAGCTAAAGAACACACAGGCCACTAATGTTATTTGGATAGAATGCGTCCAGGTTAGAGGTCAGAGCTAGACTGCAGAGCGACAGCAAAACAGATGACAACTGTGAAACTAACCGTGACAGATGGGAATTCAGTTGAGTGGCAAACCTCATGTCAGCAACCATTTCCTCAACTCATCATGTTATGAAAACAGGACTTATACCAAGCGATTTGTGCTTACTTTTCATTGCAAAAATTAATAACTAACCATAACAATTGAATGCCACAATCAAACTACATAATTCTAAAAGATCTTAATTGAATTCATTCTTTCATTGTAATGAAATTTACACAGAATTGTTGTGTAATTATATCAGGTCACACACAGTGTTATGTGGTCCTGCTTACATTTGAGAGAATACAAATATAATTTGCATCTTGAATGGCTTTCTTTATCGTGTTAAAGCTCAATCTTACATCAATGTGAAACAAATCAAACAGCTAACAAGAAAAGAATCCAATAAGCATCAGTTTGCTCAATTAGTGACATTAGTGACATTATCCCTACCTACATTTTTGATCGAACTATCTTTTAGTCTAATTCAGTGGTTCATAATCATTTATTTTCATTAATAGCTGAAATTTAACTGCCCATTCAAGATCATGTCTTTTGTTGGAACAACCTAAAACACTGAAACACTATATTAAATAATCAAACAAATTGTCACAGTCATAAGACTATAACCAGCTTACATAAACAAAAAGAGATTTTTGTTATTGATGACTGTAACAAAATTAACGAGTAATCTGAATAAAAAAGAATCTAGTTATGACTCTTTGCTGTTCAGACTTTAAGGACAAGATTAGATACATATCAATCATCATACAGCTCAAGCTCAAAAACAGTCTTTTGGTTTTGACAGAAAAAGATGCTCTTGGAGAAGATATTGCAAGGAATCCCATTGTAACAATCAAACGTTCATTTACCATAGTTCTAAATATTTTAACAGTTGTTATTTTGCTGCTTGTTGCTGAGGAATATCATCATGTTGGTACATGATGGAATTGCATATGCAGAGGGAACAATTAGATAAGCAATGTCCTCCAAACCCCAGAGGCCTCATACAAAGTGAGTGCCAAGGCATGGAGAAGGTATGTGAACAGAAATGAAAACTGTAAGCATACTAAGAGTTTTTCCCTCTATACATTTTTTTGTCACCACACTGTCTGAAATCACTCAATATGAGCATGCTTAGGTATTGTATTCAAGGCCAAATAACTGTGCTGTGCTGTGTGTTGTTCCAAAATTGCTCCACATGAGAAGTGAACACATTCGCATTTGTCTTTTCAATAGATATCCGCAAGAGAAAGACATTTTTGTGCATTCCGTCTCTCACCATGTTCTATAATGGCTGGGTTTGATGCTAGGTTATTGAATACGTCGTTTCTAGAAGTGGTAGGAAATTGCAGTTTAGCAGAGTCTCAATTTCAAATTTGCCCATGTTGCGGTGATGTGGAATCTAACCTAAATCAAAAACAAAAGAAAGCACTGTAAGTTGACTTTTTCTGCATTATACACTGGCTGGGAAAGGGTTAATGTGTAGACAAGAAAAAATGAGAGAGAGGGAGAGAAGGAGAGAGAGGGGTCCTCTCAGAGGGTTAAATGTGAGTCTCGGTCTATTATGCTATCATCCTTAGTTAGAGTGAAAGAGAAATTAACAGAGGAATTAGCAAAGCAATTACCACCATAAATTGGACTAATTCCTCTGCTCTTGTCACAGCTGTATTCCAAAATATGCATTTTTATTCTTCATCCAGCACACTGTTATTAATTTTTCTAATTTGAATCTTCCCTTTTTCACCAAGTGACACCTGGGGCTTGCTGAGGGTGTGTTTCTGTCAAATTCCACTCATACGCCCCCCCCCTTGGTTCCCCCTCTTTCAATCTCTCTCTCCTTTCTCTCTCTCTCTTGCTCATGAACATTTTGTATGCACAGAATTTCTCTCAGTGTTTTCATTCCCAGAGCTGTCTCTGTCTCTCTTGGCTGTCGCCTTGTTCTTGCATTCTCTCCACTTCACAACCCTTTTCTCTTTTACTGTCTTCAGTAAAGCATTACACAACAATGCAGATAAGCCGATAAGAATTTTGTACTGTCAGTCAAGTACAGAAAGATGTATACGATGGTAAACTATTCAATTACTGAATAGTTTTACAAATTAAGCATGAATTGTGATTGTAAGAAGAATCGCAATCACAGTCAAAATAATACATATTTTTGGTTAAAAAAGTACATTTCTACTTTACATTTTCACAGCATGTAAATGTGAGCACATCGTCATTAACCTCATATGTACTGATTGACTTTTCTATGGCTGCCTCCTCCACTGGTCCCCTGACTCTGATCCTCTGTGTCCAAAGACCAGTGTTATGGGATTAGACTGACAGCTTATTCTGTTTGCTAGATACATTCCCTGTGTCCTGTTGTTCCTCTGTATGTAATTAAATCAATCAAATTGATTAAGAACGGTTTAGCCTGAGCAGGGAAGGGGCAGAGTATCTGTCACTCCTCTGTTACTTAGAGGAAATCCAGCACAGTGAACAAGGAGAGAGCTTCAGATGTACACTGATCATTGATTCCTCACTGGATTTAGGAGTGTAATTACCCTTTGATTAGAATAACTTACAATCAATCACCAATAATAGACCTCTGTTCATCAGTATTGCCAATGGGGCCACCTCCACTGTGATAACATAAAGCACTGCCTTAATTAAATGTATTCATTTGTTCTCTCATTACTTTCATCCTTTATAGGCCTATCTGATACAGCATACAGAACTAAGCTTGACAGTATTCAAGACAATCGGTACACGTATACTGCTGACCCTGAATGGACCAGTCAGCTATAATGCAATTTCGTACTTTTCATACTGACATACAATTTACTGTAACACTAGTTGTTCAAAAAGACTTAGTAATAGAGTTGAAAGTAACATTTCCTAATTACAGCAGTGTCCAAAGCTCTAACAATGGCAATAAACAAACATTAATCATAATTTTTTTTTTGAGCCAAGCAATAGATCAGTGTCTGTCTGCAACAACATGATATGTGAGCCGGAAAGTTCTTTAAAAAATACAAATTTTAAAAAGTTTGCCTTAAAATTATTAATCTTGAGGAAGTCTTGAGGTCTTGAGGTGTCCTGTAATTTTCTGTGTGCATAGGTTTCACCCAAAGCTTTCTTTTTTACAATACATCGACACAATCTGTCACAATATTTATTACTTTTTAATTCTGAGTGACAGTAATGAAACATGTACTGAGACTATCCGGACAATACACAGAAAAGCAAATTGTGACACAATGCGGCATGATTTATTACATTAATGATACATGCTGTCATATTGCCCCTTCTATGTATGCACCCACTAAAAGCACTGCTTACTTAAGGGATTCTTAAATCCAGTGGTCCACAGTGAAACTGGTAAATATAAAGAGAGCAGTGTCTCACTTTCTCAATTTGCTCTTTTTCCACACTGATGTGATTCAGGAGACAGTCTTTAGGAATAGATATTATTAAAACGTGAGAAATACAGTGAAAAAATGCAGAGTGATCATTGTGTTGAAATGTATGCAAACCTTTTGCATCAATAAATTATATTACATCAACACAACAGCAAAAAGTAATAAAAGTGAAAGCCAAATTGTGATGATGTGATATATTATATGCATGTGAATATACACATTTGTAACAGGTTAACTCAATATACCATTTTTACAAATGGTTTTCAGACCAAAAAAAAGGTTTTAGTAAGGACATAATGCTGGAGGTTCTACTAATCACTGATCATTTTCTTGTGTCCAGGATTGTGTGTAGTTCAATTTATTAAATGTTTGTTTACAAATTGAGAGCCTTAAAATGACAAAATACAGGCTTCATGTGACAATGCCTTTCAGGGGAAGCAGATATATATAGACATTTAATTTATTATTTAATGTAACATCAATGAGAATGATTCCAAAAGTTGGGAGAGTTAGAGAAAATTACTGCAGAGGCCATGGCCCAATCCACGGCAATGATCAGACTTTTACATTACAAACAGCATGGCTTGTGCCTACTTTTGCATATCAATAGGTGACCGCACATATGTGTGCAGTCATATACAAAATATATGCCTTGAAAGGCTTAGAAAGTCCTTTTATTGAGATTTCAATTGGGGAGATCTCTTGATCTATGATGACAACTATTGGCAATAAACAGATGCTGCAAAGGCAAAGTCCAATGCCAAATCTATTGCTTTATCATTTATTTATAAAAATTGAGGCTGAAAGTATTAATTGAAAGTGAATAGCAGAGGCCATGTGCACTTGGCCACATATTCTTTTTCTTTAGGTTGTCCTTTAAGTATCCATTCACATTCAAATCTTAATTATTACCATATTCCCAGCCCACACTGGAGGGCCACCTTGCTTTGCTAAGCAGTCTTGTTCAGCATGAGGTCTCTCAAGCTACAGAATTCAGAGCACATGTGTAGGCCAGAAACAGTGCTGAGGGACTTCATTTCAAGATATGGATTACATTATACTGAATTAATCATTTCTATTATACTAATATCATTTGTGATAAAGATTACGTGACTTTATGATTCATAGATATTTCTCTCGTAAAGCGGTGCCTTAGCTGATGAGTGTATTCTTCCAGCCATAGCAGGGTATCAGGACTTTCCAAAAGTCTTAATTAAATTCATGGCTTGTATAAAAAGGTTGCTAGTGCAAGGGGGAAGAGGGGGCATTTAATTAAATTACTTTTATATGTTGTAAGAGTGTCACATTTAATTTTCCTGATAAATTATGATTGATATCAGATAAAGGCACATTCATTTGTAAATAAAATAAGTTACACACGTAGTTACTTGAAGAAGCTGAACAGCTCTAAACACTGAAATTAAATGTAGGGGGAGTCAGCACAAAATGTGATTCTTAGCCGGTAACCAAATTCCGCCCCTCAAAACAGCCAGTGCAACCAAATATGATGTCCCGTGTCCTCATTACTGATGCACATCTATTTGCACGCTCACAAAAAGAACTGGAAAATAGGAAAGTCTGATGTGTCAGCACCCATACGCACAAACACACACACGCGCGCACGCACGCACGCACGCACACACACACACACACACACACACACACACACACACACAGCATGTCACATTTAGAGAACCAGAAAAAAAATCTGTGGTAATTTCACTACATTTTCCCATTCACAAGAACAGATAAGACTGGCAAAATGCAAGGTACCATGGTTTTGTACAAGGTAATTTCTCATATATACATATATTAGTTATTACTGAAGGCCCTTGCTGTGGCCTTTCTAGGGTGGGAATCTGTGGCATTGTGTGAAAGATTCAGGCTTTTGGCGACAGTATTAAAGCAGTAATTTTCTACAGAATCCATCTGAATGTTTCGTTTTATAACTTTGCAATTTCTTCCCCGTTACGCTGTAATTAAGGTTTCTTGAACTCTGTTTGCAACCTTAAACAGGCATTTAAAAATGCACTGCAACTGCTCAGTCGAGGTCACATGCATACACACATCACAACCTCCTCCTTCAGTGCCATTCTCAGTGGCAGCGTAATAGAATAAAAATGATTAATCCCATAATTGCCTGGAAGCACATTAGTTTACACTGAATTTAACCGATTCTCATTTTTAGAGGTATGATTACAACCCACCCTCCCCACCCGACCAATCCAATCCCCCAACCATCACACACACACCAACCAACAGTGTCTCATTCCCTGTTTCACTCTCTTTCCCTATCTTGCATGTCTTTCTCTTCCTCCTAAAAGGAAACACCTGTGTATGTGTGACTACAAAGCAGTTCTGTTTTGGTTGTACTGTAGCTCTCTGCAGTACAACCAAAACAGTGCAAGGTGTCAGTACAAAACATCTGATTGAAACGTCTTAGATTAATTTGTAGTTTGGCCTATTTGTGTGTGTGTGTTCACGTGTGTTTGTTCCTAAATCTAAATCAGCGGCAGCATGTGTGAGGTGTTTGTTGGTGCGGAAGAGTGAACTGAGGGTATTTACTGTCAGATGGAGTATGGGAAGGGGCTGGACGCAGAGCTGTCCCTTTAACCTTTGATCCAGCTGAAGACGAGATTTGAAGTACAGGAAATGGGAATAACCTCTGACACACGCACACACATACACACATACACACTAAGTGCACTCAGTATAGAGAGGCTGAGACAAAAAAATGGAAATTTTAGAAAAGAAAAAATATAGAGGTACAACTCTCTCATATAGCCAGAGTGATGTAATCAAGCCCAGAGCAAAATTCTCTGTGCCTCAGGAAGCTTATCAATTACAGAAGAGCATCTTAAAAGCCCACACGGCTCAGATGTGCCCACGGCTATGATCAAACACACCATCATACAACAAAAGGAAAATAAAAGATGGATTACTTTTCCCGGCTTTTCCTAATTCCCTGTCAGCTTTTACTAAAGGTCCTCCAATGCTAATCTCTTTAGCTACAGAGGGAATATGTCAGTTCTGTATCCTCTTTATCTGGAATTACTCACAAATGCTGGGCAAAAAAAAAAAAGAAAAAACTTCCCATCAGATAAGGGTCCATCTCTTCCTGCTTGGGAAGAAGTTGCAGCTGCCTGTTTCTATATCCAAGTGGAAGATAGTGTGTGTCTGGACCCGCAGCAATCAGAAATGGTGCCCTACTCATTACAACATATTACTGAGGCCTTTCTTCCCCCTAACCTCTCAATCTCTCTTTTCCGCAGCCCCCTTTCTTTCCTAATTCCCATTCCGTCCCTTGTCAGAGAGGAGGCTTCTGTCAGATAGCAGAAACTCGCTGGACGTGTTATCAGATGCGGCAGGACAGTTTCATTCAGACCCACAGTATAAAAAATCGAAACACCACTGGTCATGCGCAGACAGCAAAATGATGATGGTGCAACAGTCAAAATCTCTGTCTCTTTCTCTCTCTCCCACTCTCTCACATACACACACACACACACACACACACACACACACACACACACACACACACACACACCCCAAAACAGTGCTTTGGGACAGGATATTTTTTTGGCCTGCTCTTCTTTTTTTATCATAGTCACATCTTAATTTATAACCGAGTTGTCATTATCACGTCTGTCAGCCTTGTTTAACCTCTCCTGATCTCCCATGATTCCCGGCTGGCTGACAGGCATGATTGCTCGCCTTCTGTCGGACGGCTGATAGGAGCTGAGTGATTAGCCAGCCTCCTACCGCTAGACAATGATGCATAGGAGTCAGCAGTCTGGACTACATATTAATGAGAGGGGTTGTGGGACTTTGATAAGAATGCGCAATGATATACTTTGTGAGAATTTGCGGAGGGGGAGTCACTGGTATTATATTATTAGACACACCTAACTATCAGAATAGGCCAGAAATAAACAAACATTCTTATATGGACCAGCAAACATGAAGGGGACAACATACCATGAAACAAAGCAATTTAAAAAGTTGCATGGATGCAAAAATGCATGTTAAACATTCTAATTACCTATGATAAGTATTTATTACAAATACAAATTTCCAAATGTACTTGTTTTGTTATGTTGCCAGTTTATAGCCTCCATGTGTTTCCAAAAATGTCATAATTTCTCCAGTGACATTCCGCTCTTCTAATTTTGCTACTATTAGGGGCTCCCATTGCTGACACAGGTGTTTAGTTGCAAACAGAACCTAAATAATCTCCACAGAAATTCACTGTCTAGAATGAGATGTTCTCGGGCAGCCAAAGGTCACCATACCCAATGCCCAGTGTTGCGTAGAAATATATAAAGAGCAACGGAGCTGCAACTAACATATTTTACATGAGACAGAGTTTGTGATGCAAAACTAACCATCCAACATTAGTAACCAACATTTGTTAAACTTTTTTATTACTGCACAAAGAGAAAGTGAATATCACTCAGTTAACAGAATCAGCAAATTTGAACATCTTACATTCTTTACACTGGACAGCAGCTAATCTCCTCTCTCAAAAGGGCTCTATTACATATGAACACAGAATAAGAGAGAGCACCACAAGACAATTTTCTGTGAATCAGGATTGTCTTGCTGGGACTGAATACTGTGTTTGTACAGGTATAACCTCAAATTATGTGTGATGTGATAGGGGAGGGGAAGAAAACAGAGAGAGCAGACACAAGTGGAAAGTGAGAAAGGGAGAGAAAGAAAGAAAAGAGAGAGAGAGTGAGAGAGAAAGAGAGAGAGAGAGAGAGAGAGAGAGAGAGAGAGAGAGAGAGAGAGAGAGAGA
>JBBPCW010000002.1:9342150-9356291 GCA_037974425.1 Phenacogrammus interruptus
TAATCCTTCAATTATTCTATTAAGCTGATATGACAATGATTGTAAAAACAGCAAAAAGCTAAGATCCTCGGTTTGTTTTTTTGGCCTGCAGACTGAGACCAAAATGTAGTCTCATAACCTTGTATTACTTAAATTATTTTAAATCTCAAGAGACCGTCAGGAATATATTCCCTCTCTCTGTGCCTGCTGCTTATTTCATGCCAGAATTTTAAACATCTCTCCAAACTGCAAGTTCAAACTATATAACACAGCATGCAGGCAATATAGGCATCCAAATGGACACTGGCATGCAAGCAGGCATACTAACAGGGACGAGCTCACAATTCATATTTAAACCACAAGAGTGGACGTCTAAATTCTAAATGACAAATAGACTGTGACGACTAGAAAATAGTACTCAATTTCCTTTTCACTAAAACAGCCTATGCAATGTCCTGAGGATCGATACAAATGTACTGTGAGACTCTGACCATTATTCTGATTGAATCTTTGCTGTGATGCGCCCACATGGCAGAAAGTCAGGTACAGCACTCAGGCCGAGCAGATGGATTAATAGAGTCTTTAAGATGAAGCTGCCATCTCTGCCACTGGCCTCCACACAGAGGGCCTGTCATTGGTAAGGTGTATCAGTTATGAAAGAGCATTAGATAAATAAATGCATAAGAAAGCAATCGAGTCTGAGATGAAGTGGAAGAGTAAAAGCCTACAAAACACACATGCACACAAACCGTGTAAGTGCCCTCCAATACACTCGAAGGGTATGAGGGGGGAGAAAGAGAAAATAAACAAACAAAAAAAATGTGTCATGGGCAGGACTGCTTACCTGGGGATGACATCTGGACACCTGTCAATCAAATACTCAGTAACTAAGCCTGAGAGAGGGCAAGGGGATGCTGTCGTCATGGCTACAGCTGGAGTAAAAGCACAGCTTGCTTGCTTGCTGCTTAAAATGAAAGGAACCGGCCCTGCTTCTCTATTCAGACCGCTGAGCGAGCTGTGATGCCCAGCCAGCGCTGCTCTGTCGGTGAAGTGCAAAGCCAGGTAGGGAGAAAAGGGCAGCTGCTCAAAATCTTTACTTGCCAACTAACTGCTCCTTCGTCTTGAAGCCTGCATGCAACATTTTTTGTTTGAGATGTATTGATCTGTTTGTTCAAGTGCACATCTGTGTACCGATGACTCTACTTGGTCACATTATTGGCATGTTTTGTGAGCATTTTAACCCAGCAACGTCGGCTCATGCAAATCGAAGATGCCAATAGTTCTGAAGGCCATCGGATATGTAGACCACTTACTGAGTCTAACCAAACACACATAAGCCTCAAGGCCTTAAAGCTTGGCACTACACACACTGTCAAGCATCATTTAGTAGCTGGCTAGAGTTCAGCTGAAGAGTTTGGCTCCTCTCTTCTATTTGTGTTGGATCAAGGATAATCTGGGATCATATTCTCAGATGTGTGTCACCATGACATATTAGCTATATGCCCAGCTAAGTGGTACTTATGTCAATGTGCACACATTGACCAGCATGGTGCCACCTTGACCAGCAACAAACCATACTCATTTACAACCTCTGATCAGGTTTAATTGCTAAATTATTTGATGAGTTTACAGATCCCTTGTTTTTATGATGCTATACACAGCTCTGTAAGCACCCAGGTTCATCCCCCCCTATAGGAAGGTAGATTGTGGTAGGAAAGTGCATCAAGGGCGCCATCTACTGTCTCCATGCAGTTACTGAACTTAAGGCCACTTTCTGAGAGCTCAGTTCAATAAAGTTCCCTTATTATTACTAAACCCCATACTAAACTAATTTACGATCGAACCACATTTAATTTTACATGTCCAAATGTAACCAAATTTAATCAAAGCATTTAAAGAATATTTTTAGACCCAGTAAACAGGTAAACTGGTCTACACGGTGTGACAAATTATTTTAGTGAAATTTTAGTGAAGTGGCAGATATATTTAATAGAAATATTGTCAGGAGAAAAATACAAGCTACATTAATGTCCATGAACTGCAATTTTCATTTGTCTAAATTTGCTATTAGCATGCGAATGGTCACACACTCGCACATCCTTTATCGGTCTCACTTTTGTCCCTTGAACAACACTGCCCTCTGCTGTTCAGATGCCGACATTATCACTTTCCCACCTTTCAGATTATCCATCAGAGTAGTCTGGTGCATTGTTTACTTGTAATATAAATTAACCGATTTTTAGACAGAATTTTAACATTTTGATGAAGCATTTTGACACTTTATGAAACTGATAAGCAAGATAGCATTAAGGAGTAGGTAGCCTACGCAAAGAATGGTCTTCGGTGGTCTGTAAATATCACCGTAATCATTAAAGTCAAACAATTCATGACTACATGTTCCCAGCAGGTTATTTTTTATTCTTATCTTCGCTCATTCAGGCAGATTCACCCAGTGATTTCCAACCCAACTACCTTACTCATTCTGGTCATTTTCTGCCCCACGGCAACAGATCCAGATCAGGAGACAGTTGCAAACTGTGCAGGAATGTGGGTGCCCAGGACTGGAGCTGAAAACCACTTGATTAACAGTTTTTGTTATCAATTAGGCTGCAGCAGCAGGCTACATCAAGCAGGCTACCCTGATCCAGGAAACCAACCTTTATGGAGAGTCTGGTTCTAATACAGTCTGCAGTAATTATTTCAGGTAATTAACTCCTTCAGAAGTCCTTGGCTGGCTGGATCAGAAGATTTAGGGAAGAGGTCCACAGTCACAGTCTTCTGCTCTAAGCACTTCATTCAGATGACCAGGAGTGTGGACTGGAATTGGAGACCCCAGAATAAGGGTTACGGGCAGTGAATTAGGTGCAGGTTGGACCTCTGCAGTCAAGTAGATCTCCAGGAGGAGTGTTGGTAAGATCTGAGCCTGTCAGCCCTCTCTCTCTCGTGTGTGGGCAAAGACTTCGGAGCACTGTAGCACCTAAGGTCACTTTAAAACATTTGGAAAGCACACTGTATCGCCAAGGTATCCAGACACTCCCTCTAATTAGTGTGCAACGTTTCTATGTCTTGCCCCTTTCAAAAATCCTTAGAGGCTGGCACATCAGTGAAGTTTTCGTGCCAAGAATAGACCAGTATGTGAGAAATGTGAAGATAAATGTTTTAGCATGTAAAAATGATAATGACAATTTAGCCAAAACACATCCAAAAAGCCTCATGAACTAGAGAGACACTTGACGTACCTTAACAGATGTAAGGTAGGCATGCAGGCGATTAGACACTTTTTATAGAAAAAAACATCAGCTGCTATTGCTGGAAGCAAATGGGCATCCAAAAATGCTTGATACTTTTCGTTAAAATGTGTTTTTCTTGGATTTCTAATTCATTAAATGTCATTATTAGTTTGTTATTAGTGTGTCTGTAACAACACGTCATTCGTGTGATTGTAAATAATAGCAAGAACGTAAAAGGATTTACAAAGCCTATCTTGTTTGTAAACATTAGCTAATTTAGCCACGTACCTTTGTTGCTCATATCCGTTGGACGGTTTTAATCGATATGGCGGTATTCCGCACTTCTGTATCCTGGCACAACATTTTCTTCAGTTCAGGAAATGGTTAAAAGGTGGTTAAAACCTCCCTCCAGAATCCTGGCTCCGACTTATAACTTACTCACGAATCAGACTGTACACACTGAATCAAAGTGTAAAGTTCAGAGACCTTATGATGGCTTAACTATGATTGGACAACCAGTATTTAGGGGCGGGGTTTTTGAAACGTCAAATACACACACACACACACACACCATACCAAATGATAAGTGCAGGCTATAGGAGCACCCATCGCTGGACAGCAGCAGAAACTGTTCTCTGTAGTGACGGGGCTCCATCCAAGATCTGTGGTATGCGTTGTTTACGTCCTCACTAAATCTCTTGTGGCTTAATGCAATCAAACTTCCTCAGAAATGTTCCAGCATTCAGTGTAAAGCCTTCTCAGAAGAGTGGAGCCTGTTTCTGAACAAACTCCTTATTAATACCCTTCATTTAAAAAGGAATGTTGGTTGAGCAGGTGTCTACAAATGTTTCAACATGTGTTGTATGATTAGTGTTACAACCAAAACTACTACAAGTGACATTTAAATAGAATTTTATAATCATTATTACAAGTGCTGTTGTTTGTAGCAACAAAGCAGGAATGATACTACACAGCGCTGTTTTGGTTCAACCCACTGTCTTTCATCGTTACTACAAACATAATCTTCCTGTACATCATGATAAGCATGGCAGTAGTACTGCAGCATTTATGGTTTTAGACATACCAAAATTGTAGTGGAACTATTAGTATTAGGCATGCATCTTTCAAATAAAACTAAATATAATGGCTGCAGAGTATCTCAATTTAAAGATGATCCTTTTTTCCTCTAGTATTACAATCCAATATGTGTCTCATAATACAGTTTAAAATAATGTTGGTGTAACACTTCATGTACATACACATTGTTTTGGGCTTTTGCTGAAAAAATCAGTTACAACACACTTGTAATGCAGTAATGACTAACTGATTAACATAGGCATCAAGTGCCCTTACAGAACTCTTATGGAACATGTAAAGCTACACTAATCAAAGGAACACCTATGAAAACCAACTAAAACAAGTCAGGCATGAGTGCACTTCTCTGTGATTAAGGGTTTGCACATACATCTTCAAAAACAAAGCACTTAAACACCCATAGAAAAGGAAACACACTTACTTGTTACTTTATTGGTGACATGTCCCTTCTCCAGGGTTCTTTTCATTGAAACTGTAGCTTTGTTCTAGCATGGAAGTCTTCCCACAGAGCCCTTTTCTTCTTTAAGGGGTGGGCTGTTTGTGAAAACATGCAGCTGAGGTAATACTTACTGTCAGCTGACATGACTATACGACCGTAATTATTTAGGATAAATAGCAGAGCATCAGAAAAATTTTAAGATGATATCATCCCCAAGGGTTACACGCAAGGAATATTGGGAAAATCTCTCCTTTGGTTGAATCCACAAGGTAAACAATGAAGTTTAAAAAGTTTCCTTAAGCTCCTCGATAGGATACAATTTGTAGGACACATTACTCCACTGCAATCAAAGAGAACTGCCAGCTCTAAATAGCAAAAAAAAGTAAAAAGCTGTGGATAGAAAAAAAAATGTGCTTAGATGTGAGCAAGATCATACTTTCCTCTAGATTTAGGTCTCAGTGTGATGGAGATAGGTGACTGCTAGCTGCCCCAAGTCAAGAATTTCCTCCAGGAGTTCTTACCAAGCAGCGTCATGTGCTCTAACAGAGGATACCTTTTTACTCCCCCTGCTCTATGATGACAGGCATCCAAACAGTCGCCCCTCATTCCGTCCAACTGCATGATCCTATTAGTCCATTAGTTTCCAGATGGACAGAGACTGAAGAGCAAGTTTAGAGCCAAATCCAGCACTGTCTGACTTCCTCTGGAGTCCAGAATACATCCCCTCTCTCAGAGAGAGTATGTGAAGGAGGAGAATCCCAGGCAGATCAATGGAATATTCCTAAAGGAACATTTAGGGGAAAAAAGTGAGAAAATGATAGAAAGGTGAGAAAGGAGCAAGTAAGAAAAAACAAGAAACAAATTTAACTGAGAGAAGAAGAGACAGAAAGGTTAGGAGTAAAAAGAACTGCTCACTGAGCTGAGGCTGCATCTAAAGGAGTCCAGAGGCAATACATCCCTCCCTTCATCCACACAGCCGTAGCACTGCCTTCTAGCTTCTCCACAGCATGAATATATTACTATGCACACAATGACGCTGCTTATTGTTTATGAATTACTGGCCTCCCTGCCAACAAAGGCTATTTTCATAAGAAAACTCTAATTCATTTCAGTTCCTATTTGATTAGAGGCAGAAGAAAAGAAGCCCTTCGGTCAAAGCCCTAGAGGACTGTTTTTATTCAATCCTTTTCAATAGGGCTTTATTGCTCTTCTTTTCAAAAGCTGACGGGGAAAAGCTTTTAGAGTTAAACATTGACGAAAAATTATTGGGCGGCTGTTTTTTTGTGCAATAACAAACCCCTTCAAAAGGACACTGAGCTCTTATCCATCCATCCATCCCTCACTCTCCTTTCTCTTTCTTTTTGGCAAATTGTAAAGCCTGGAAATTAATGACAGACAGTAGCAAAAGAGGGAGAGAGAGCAAAAGAGAAAGAGAGAGACAAGCTCAACCACAATGCATGTCAAATCTAAATGATCACAGGCTACTGAATAGACCCAAGGGAAGAAAGGAAAAGACAGGGTCTTAGAGGAGTGTGTGTGTGTGTGTGTGTGTGTGTGTGTGTGTGTGTGTGTGTGTGTGTGTGTGTGTATAGGTTGGTCAAAAGCTAATTGATTCAATGTCCACAGAGTCCTGCTGTCCCTTTCACTCGGACCCTCAAAGACAGCTATTATACTTCACTGTCAGTAACAGTGGAGGAGGTATTAATACCTGGCCTGACACTTGGAGTCAAATAAAGGACCATTACACTCTACAGGTGTGATTAGCTTTGTCCCAGACTGTCTACATCCCTGACGACTTGGCCTTGAGTCCCAAAAACCAGTACCATGTACCACAGGATAGCAAAGTCGTGAAAAACAATACGCACAGACGCTTTGTATAATGCTTGCTAAAGACATGACAATAAAAGTATTGTTTGCATGCTTTTTATGCTATCCAGTTGGTTCCTGGAGATAGATGGTGCAGACAGTAGTCTTTTACATAATGTCAACATCACTGATGAAAGCAGCTGTGCCATCTCCTAAACTCAATAAGGCGGAGGAGAAAAAAAGAAGTGCACAAAAATGAAAAGGCCAGCCTGGCATTTATCTGTGGGTTTTATCTATATGCTAAAGGATAAATTGGGATAAATCAGGGCTTCCTTTTATCAGGAGGTCATTATGCCCCTTTGTATTTATGCAGGAATATTTAACGGGAGACAAAAGGTGACTTTCTCCTTATTCATCCGCGAACAAGGCAATGCTGGCATTCTGAAAAGGCTGACATTTGAGCTTTTTGCCAACACCAGCAAAATTATATCCTTTCCATTGTAAATCAATGAAGTAGAATCATCGCCCACAAAAGGCCTAGATTGCCTTGTCACTGTAATAGGTCCTGGTGCATGCGCAACCTTCATCCAGCACTGTTGTATAGGGAAGAAGACAAGGGCACAAAGTCATCCTCATCATCGGCCTCTCCCTCAGGAACGAAGGGTGGAAAATCTTACAGCCTAAAATCTGGTCTTATTTTGGCATTTCGTTGCTCACACAGTGATACAGTAGGTTAGATATGGGGGCCATCATTGCTAATTAATAAACAGTATATCACAATTAATTATTATTAAGTTATAAAATGACAATCCCCACAAAAGAAGTAGCAAAAGAGAAGCATCTTTATTTACAGATTTAATTAAATGGTATCACTGACAAGGGGAGCAGTCTGGAGCTCAAGGACTCCTTAATAAATTTCTATGAGTCATTCTTGTAGTACAGTCAGTCAGGGGCATATTACAGTCCTCAGTGCACCCTCATAGAAAGATTAGTCCATAAATAACAATTTGGCATTTGTCTAGTCTTCACAGACAGCAAATGCAATTACACTAGAACAAACATGACACGGCAAAACAAAATGGTGCATTTCTAACTCATGTTTTGTGGATAATTTATGACTCAATGAGAACCACCATTCCACCATTTTCCACAGGTTAAAATAAAGACAAGTTGAAGCTCTACAGGGTCAGCATAAAATTTCACAAAACTGTCAACTAGGACTTCTGTATGACAGCATTCAGCCTGGCTGTTGATTCATACCCATGTGAAAGGTTTGTGTGAGAGGTTTGCATCGATAACTAAATAGATTATTATGAGGAGAACATCTGCGTTTTTTGCGAATTAATATGGAACAAACACAATCTTATGGATCATATCTCTGTATTATTCACAATTTATATATCTCTGTACAACACAAGTACCTTATATAGTTTTCTGAATAAAAGATCTCAATTAAAACAATGCAGAATTTAAAAATATGAAGTCAGCCAGTGAAGTCTCATTGCAATAGCTAAAATGAACCACGGATAGTGGATCGTTATTATACCATTACCAGGGAGCTCTAAAGGCTGTCAGCAGAGTTCACTGGGATTCAGCAGGATCACACTGAACCAAAATCATTCCTCTCCCACAGTTAAGTTACTTTATAATTTCCATCATGAAGTGGCCTGGTTAATGTACCCAGAGATATTGACTTCATCTTCCATGAAAGGAGGCTGTTAAATTCCAGTAGGTGATTTGCATGACACCAATCAGTTCAACAACCAACTGATGATCAATACTGCTCAATTGGTTGTCTTCCTATTCTAATGAAATTTCACATGTAAGCTTATCATTCCTAAAAAAGTGTAAATAACTGGAATTTTAATCACAAACCATTGAAAATTCAATGAGCTTATTTTAACATCATTGAATTGATTGTGTTTCCTTGAATTGGTTACTGGAATGCTGCAGTAAATAAATAACACAAATATATGATACATCTGGTCAGGTTTTCACCACAAGATTTACATTTCTTTCAAACATGCACACACACTGTGCTCTAAAGGAACAATTACACCACCTTAACAATGAGCTGGATGGAGTTTGAGTAGATTGAGAGAAGGTTTGGAGATCTGAACTATGGAAGCACAATATGGACTCCAAACAAATCTTGGCTGTTCATCTTCATCTGGGTCAGAAATGGTTTAAAATGATGTACATCTGTTGCAGAAGTATTCATTTCATGAGGAATCAATGTAGTTACACTCCCTACGGGCAGGATCAAATGCCACTATGGTCGGCATGCGAAAATTGCATAATCAAATCCCTCAAATTCTGTATTCATGATTTTGCCAAAGAATTTTTCAAATGGAAAAAATCCATCACATTTCAGCATTCAACATGGGTTGCACAGTGAAATATTATACAAATATACCAAATCATACTGATCTCATAAATTGGTCTCATCCCAGGAGGGGTCGTTCATATTCTTTAAAACTTTCCGTACAATCCTTTCCAGGTCTTTACGAGCTCTCTGCTCCTCCTCCAGAGATCGTTTCGTTTTCTTGCTGTCCTGTTTGCAGATTAACTCACATGACTAAACTGATACACATAACTGAAAGAGATACATTTCCCCAGAAATGCATGGGGAGGAAATTGAAAACTGAAGAGAACATTTACTGCACTTACTTGTTTAAGCTCTTGAATTTCATCCCTTAAAGCATACACAACATCTACCAGAGACCTGTCACATAAAAAATATTTTTCATAACAAATACACATGATAATAGCATACTAAAGCATGTGTGAAAGATCAAGTTGGTGACCAACTAACAGTAAACAAATGACATAATGTTTACTCTTACTTCTCCTCCATAACCGTCTGCCCATTGCTCTTCATCTCCTCCACAATCATTTTCTCCTCGCCTGGCACTAGGAGCGCTGGAGCCGTGTCTCGCCGCTGTCCTGTTCCGAAAGAAAAAGCCAAAGCCCTGCAGTTTGGTTTCTGCCTATCTCCATGAGTTGGACTGACTGGTAAGATCAGTTAAAGTGAAAAAAGATGCTCAGAAACAGTGATTTGACAGAATCAGAGTTCCAAGGAATTGTGCACAAGACAGGAGTGAGACAAGTTAGTCATGCAGAGACGGAACATCCAAGACACGAGAGGATAAAAAAAACATTCCCTAGAAAACAATGGCTCACATAACTTCAATATGTATGAAAATGGGCAAATTCTAGTTTTTAAAAGATTAAAGCATAAAAAAGTTACCAAAATTGGATAATAATCACCTTTGCACTGCCTAAAAACGACAAAATATTACAAAAATATCTAACAAAGCCAAAATTTATTGAAAATTTATATTACAATGACCATGATGCGTGTCATATTTGAATGTGATTATATATTACTATTACATATTACTAATGCGGTTTTACATCTTATGTAATGTAAATCAAACACATTAGCAATATACAGTAGTAATACATTTATATATATATATCTTCATTTCAAACCACGTAAACAACACTGACTTCTGATTTATACAGCGAGGTTGGAATACCTGCACAGTACAACAGACAAAAGGGCTGCAAGTTTGTCGACTTGGATCATGGTTTTCTTGTCTACATTTTGTTTAACCACAGAATAGAACTTGGTCACAAGGAATACTACACAACATGAAGAGTTATAGTCTTATTTCTTGTTCAGGTGCTAACACTGTAATTGGCAAGACGGATTTCTCTTTTGTCTGATAAACACCTCATACATAAAAAAGGAAAAGGTTCATCTTTACTGGAAACACCACAGGTATTCACGGAGCTTCATGAGTAGCAAAGAGGCCTTCAGTACCAAGTGCACACTTGGTTTGAACTCATTCAAAGAAATTCTTGAAGTGACATTAAAATTCATCTGTTGGTAGACATTCATACCATATGTAGACACTATTATAAACATATATGTTACATATGAGCTTTAAAATGTCCAAAAAAAATTTGTGTTCTGTACAACCTAAAAATAAATACATAAATATAAGACAGAGATACAGAATAATCTACTAATACTGCCCAAAGCAACAACTCATCTAGTTTTTCATCAAACTTTTCTCATGACATTTAACTCTTCTATTGTCTGGCATCCTTAAAATACCAAGACTGGAATTCTTTTCGCCCATTGTTTGTCCTAAATTAACAAAGCCATTTTCAATAATACTTCACATAAAAAAGACAATGCTACAATATTTACAGTGGTTGAGATTTTACAGTTTCTAGCAGGTTGAAATTGAGATGACATTTCTTCAGGAGTCCACAAATTACTTTCATTATTCTTTAAGACGAAATACTAGTCAGCTTGAAGGGAGAGAAAGGCATGTTCCCCAACTACCACATGAGGCAAAAAAGGCTTGAAGTTGTCAATAGAACAAGGACCTGCTTTGGATAAGTGCTCAAAAAGGACAAAAAAATTGCGCAAGGTGTGAGGTGTTCAGGCATGTGAACAAACAGGCAAATAAATACAATAAATAGAAAAAAATAAATAAATACATAAAATAAATACATAAAGTAAATTCTATGACAGACATTAAACAGTAGTGGGGGGAGTTCAGTTCTGGTGGGAGATGTACGAGCTGCAGCTCTTACGGGAAACAGAGCCCATCCGGTATGAATGGGCCGTCCATATACTGTCATAGTCTGAGTCTTCTGATAGATCCGACGTGGCCTCAGGCCGCGAGATGCTGCTCCGGCGACCCAGTGAGTCCACGCTGGACTGATCCAACACGTGGTTATGCATGAGATCAGTGCCCTGCCATGCTGATATGGAGGGAGGGGAGGGCAGGCCACAGCAGATGATAGTCCAATCATATGAATGATCAGTGGGAGATTACCCAGCAAGACATGGACGTGTGTGTGCACATGAATAAAAGGGTTGGGGGGGAGCAACCAAACGGGAGAAAACCACAGAAATGTATTATGTAAATGGGAGGGTGAAAAGGATATATGGGAATGTGCAATGAAGAAAGTACCGAAAAAAGGATCACATAAATGAGCAGGGGATTAATGATCAGTAAATGAATGATATGAAAAAATTAAAATGAGGAAAGAGAAAAAGAGGGTATTGTTACCAGGGCCCCAAGAATGGTGGTGTTAAGATCAAACAGACCCATGTTTATGCAGACTTAGTATATAAGAGACATATACAAGAACATCTAATAAAAAATCTAATTGTGTACTTTGCAGGTTATCTTACTTGAATTAAGAGTCTGTCTTGTTTTGGCACTCGTACAGTAGGCCTCAATCACTTTCAGGATCTGAGCATCCTCTTCTAAAGCTACAGTACCTGTTTTGAATAGAGATCCATTAGTGGTGTTGCCTCCACAGCTCCACAATTGTGATTATCAACAGCCTCAGCAAACAAACAAACATACTTTTTCTCAATGCAAACTCCTCATCAGACGGCTTCCTCTCAGGCTTTCTCTTGGGCAGCAGCTTCTTCATACTTTTGGGGCTTTTACTGAGGTCCTGAAAAAAACAGAAGAATTAATTGATTTAGTACCAGTTTCGGCCTTCATCCACTAGGCTGCAATATGTGCTTATTAGTATACCTTTTTCACAAAAATTACAATGCAATTTCACCCTGTTTTGGAGGTCTTGAATTTTGATACATCTTCCATCCGTTGTCTCTACCACTTATCCCAGCGCCTACAGACCATAAGTCAGCGAATACCCAGGACAAGTGACTTGTAATTTAAACTAAAATATTTGTCATTTTAAATTAAAATGACTGTTTCCAGAAAGGGATTAAAAGAAATACTAATGTGTCGCAAGGCCAGCACTCAGAACTACCTCTGGGCATGGAGGACTCGGGAAGCCAGGGATCCATGCAAGGGTTTTCTTAAAAAAACAAAAACAAACAGAAACGGGCGCGATGGCCACCAGGAATCAGGAGTACAGAAAAAGCAGGACACAGACAGGGATGATGAGGTGATGGACACATGAGAGAAACCTACAGACACAGACTATAAATACAGACTAAAATCACAGGACGGAACTCAAGGCAGGTGAAAACACAAGACACGTGACACAAGCAAACTCAGGGAAACTTCAACGTAAAAGTCCACAGATCAGCACAAAAACAGAACAGGGTAAAAAACAGAAATATAGTGGCCTCTAATGGCCACCAGCTGTGACATAATGCTCTGCTAGATGAAGTTTGTTAGAGGAAACCTCAGAGTAGTGAGGAACGAAATGAACCAATGCATTGGCAGAGTTTGCCTAGAATAATAAGACAGAAAATAACAAGTGGATGGACTGAAATGATGCTCAAAATATCATGCTTGATTTAGTTATTTATTTTCAATATATCAAACTGAATAAATAGTCATGCATGACAATTTGTACAAATGTGCATGGCGAACCAAAGCATGGTTCATGTATCACATATGCAATTGTGATGCACTTCCAAAATGTGAGTCAAAGTTATTCAGTAATTCTATTCAAAAAAGAAAAAAGAAAAAAAAAAAGGGGAACACGAGATGACTGAGATTGCGTAAATGATTCTCAACCCTGGTCCTGGAGGCCCCCTGCCCTGGAAATGTTAGTGTTTACTCTGAAACACTGATTTCAAGAAGCACTGGATTTCTGGTAATAGCATGAGCACATACCTCTTTATAGCAGAGTGCAGCGGATGGTCTGAGTGGGGGCGCAGGCCGGAGGCAGCTAAGGCTCCAAGGCTTCTGGGTTTTGGGTGGCTCTAGGGGGCCCCACATCATGGTGCTGTGTGGGGCTCCATGAGACGAGGGGTGGGGGAGGGTGTGGTAGGCAGGAGCCACAGTCAGACCTCGGCTCTCTGCATGTCTGGATGGCGTAAGCGGGTGGGATGGGAGCTGGAGGAGTAGAGAGAGAGTGAATGAGAGACATTACTTTATGCCCAGGAACAACTGTTTGGAAAACTTGGAGCTAGATAATACCCAAATAAAAAGCATACTTCTCGGGACAGAATACACTTTTTTTTTTTAATCTGACACAGAAACGCATCTACTAATGTTTTGTGCTACAATAAGAGTAAAAGTAGCAGCCACAATTTATTATATGGACAGAATGATCTTTTAGCACCCGCAATACGATCAAATAAAGCACAGCATACTGGAGGTGACTATAATGAAACACTTATTCTAATCTACCAAATACTGAATGATTATTACACACATGTGAAAAGTGTGATTTTCAACACTAACAGCTGCCACTGTTTTTTGCTTGACGGCTTTTTCAGCGGTGGAATTTTTATTCCACCCATTTCTGGCAGCAGTGTAATAATTTTTTATTTGACCACTTGAAATTTTGAAATATTACCTCCACTTAACATTATTTACATTAGTATGCCATAATCATCTCATAAGTGTGTGAAAATGTTTGTCTTTTCTTTTGCCAAATTATTATCACAAAGATCATTTCAGCATACAAAGAAGGGCAAAAACATGATACTTAATAATTAGTGTTTTTCATGCTGATCTCAAATCTGTGTTTAAGTTTTCCCACACGTACAGTTTTTGTGATGAAGCTAGTTATATATTGTATAATAGTTGGTATAATTAGCATATAATAATCATATGCTGAGCGTT
>JBBPCW010000002.1:9382069-9399905 GCA_037974425.1 Phenacogrammus interruptus
GTGTGTGTGTGTGTGTGTGTGTGTGTGTGTGTGTGTGTGTGTGTGTGTGTGTGTGTGTGTGTGTGTGTGTGTTTTTAGTACTGAGGAACAGTTTAGGGTGTGTTTATGTGTGGTGAGGAGCGTTCACATAAAGTTTTGAGATTTATATAACATCACTGATTAAAATGGACCTTTTCTATGACTCAGCAATAATCGGTTGGCATTTTGCCTGATGATAATGCAAGTTTTCCTACTGGTCGCTTTAACGGTGACAAACAGAGCCTTGTGGATTCATCCATATGCATTCATGCCACATAATTGAAGTGTTTTAATTTAATCATTTTTAATAAAGCATCCTTAAAGGCTTACTAGTTTTGTTTTCCCATAACATTTTACTATTTAAATTGCCAGATGTGGTTTGTTACTGTTAAGTTTTTAAAAAATCACTGAAATTGTCAGCTGACTACTCGATTACCTACTTTATTGAAGTCACTGAATTTGGGATTTCTGCAGCTGTAGTTCACTAAAGTGTAACTTAAATCACAGAAAAGAAGCGAACTATCCTGTTTACATGAACAGCTGGTGGCCTAGTGGTTAAGGCATTCGCCCTGTGATCAGAAAGTCTGGGTTTGATTCCCATGACCGCTAGGCACCTCTGAGGTACCCTGAGCAAGGTACCGTCCCCACACACTGCTCCCCAGGCGCTGTGTTCGTAGCTGCCCCCTGCTTCACTTGGTGAATGGGTTAAATGCAGAGGAAGTATTTCATGCTGTTGACACTGTGTGCTGTGGTGTGTTCACGTATGACCAGATTGTAACTTTCACTTTAAACATCATTTATGTTTTCACAGAGTTCTCCAAAAGTGCCTTACACAGGACCTTCCTGGAACGATACCACAAAGTAAGGCCTAATTACTGGACATGGCATAAGTGCTTCTTTAATAGATAAAGCTGATATTAAATGCAAGGTGTATGTGTGTTTCTTCAGGGGAAATCTGCCTCCTACTTGCATATCCCCTGTTGTTTTAATGGGGTCCCAGTCTGGCAGCTCTCTCGCCTCCCCTTTTATTAACATTCCCCACCGTATCCACCAGATGGCAGCAAACCACCTCAATATCACCAACAGTGTGCTTTACAGTTATGAGTACTGGGAGGTGGCTGACACCTTGGCCAAGGAAAACAAAGGTGAGGAACCAGCAAGGAGTCAGGGTCTGCTCTCTGTAAAGGTCAGATGTTCTACAACAAAGACAAAACTCGCTGGGTTGCTAGGCCATTTTGTGTGTGACTGGTATGAGTCTTTAGAATGCTCTCCTCAGTTCACAACAATTTCTTCTCAATTCTCGCTGTTTCAGAATGTTCTCGTTCAACTTTGTTCTGTAGTATTTTACCCATTCACTATTCTAGAATGTCAAACTACGTTTTACATAGTTTTACCATTTGACAGTTATTAAATGTTCACCAACTTCAACACTGTTCTAGAATGTTCTTCCTACATTCATACTTTTACAGAATGTACTTTCATACAAGGTGTTCTAGAATGTTTTCCCTTTTCACACTCTTCTAGATTGTGCTTCCCCACTAGGTGTTTTAGAACGTTTTCCCTGTCCACACAGTTCTAGAAATGCATGGTTTATTCACACTGTGATAGGATGTTTGGGTCCCTTCACACTGCTTTGTTTGTTTTGTGAATGTTGTTTTTTTCTGAACATTTTCAGTGTATTTTGAATGATGTTCAGGCTTCGTGTAATGACTTTATGTATTTAACTGCTTTTTGGGTTCTTTCCTTGTGTGCCACCTGCGATCACAGAACAGAAAATGCTTGAAAATACAGTAATTGTACTATTGTAGCTATATTTGTATCATAATGTATCATAAAGCTAAATGTATTATTACAAAGAAGCACTTCATATACTCATACATCTGTCTCTTATTTTCTTTCTCTCTCTCTCTCTCTCTTTCTCTCTGTCTGTCTGACCAGAGTTCTTTAACTACTTGAACACACTGACTGGACCATTGACTCTGCACAGCAGCATGGCCCATATAGTCCAGTACACCAGACAGGGACTGCAGTGGATACGGATCAGTGCCAATTTGTCTTAATCTTCACCCCCAGCCACTGCCTTGACATGGTATTCCAGGATTCTGCTGTTCTACATGCTGCAACTCAGACATTGCTCAGCCGTCACATTCATCTGCCAGTGGAAACTGCGGAGTCAGTTCAGTTGTCTACGCATTCAGTTTTAGTGTCTGTACTGTCATTTATTTGAACAAAAGTCACATGTTCACACAGTATCAAAGAGCAATGTTTCCCAGCTCCACTCCTGGAGGTCAGATCCATCTTTTATCTGCTCCTGCAGCTTTAGTTCAAGCAAGAAGTTCTGACTGGGACTCAGAAAAACCATAAAACTGTAGAGCAGGTGGAGTAGAAGAATGAAGCTGGGAAACACTGTGCCAAAAGATTTTGGTGGATTTGTGTAAGAGAGCTGCTGGCTTTGCTCATTCTCCTCATAAAAGGGATTTGGAAATCTTTTCATGCTTCCACATGTTCTAACCCACAATTAAAGCAGACATTTGTCCTCTTAGGCTGAGAAAGCATTAAGAAAGCAAGGATGCCTGTAAGGATTTTACTCAGTAGTACTTTTGTACAAAGTTATTTTGCCAAATGTGCCACATTTGTTTTATATGAGATGAATAAATAATTCTTCCATTTTATATCATTCGCATTCCTTATGGACTGATACTTTAAAATAGTGAAGTGTTTTATTACAGGAGCCCTCATCACATGACACAGATTTGAACAGGACACTCTTTTAAGTTGTCATATTTTTGTAACTTTTTACCAGTGGGTTTATAGTTTCTATTAAAAGCACTGTAAATGTGGACAGTTTGTGCTTTAATGGTTTTTTATAAAAGTTTTTTAAAAACTGTCTGTTTCATCATTTTTATTGTGCATGCAGTGGTGCTGTTTACATTGTCAGCATAAAGCATCATGAGCAATCTAAGACTTCTCAAGAAAGTGTGTCACCTGATTTAAAAAGAAACAAGTAATTCAGCCTCCCTTTATGTTTTTGAGACTTACAGTTGTGTCAATAGTGGTGACAGACAAAACTGTACTCCTCAAAATGAAGTGGGTCGTTTTAATTCCGGAACTTACATTGAAGGCAGTTTTTGTTTACGCTAAAATGTCAGGTGGCCAACTTGACCTGCAGACCTCATTAGGGCACAGCCCATGATATTAATGAGCACTAATTTCTTACGTATAAACATTGACAGTGTTGTTACCTGTAAAGAGTTGTCCAGAGTGGTTTGTTGAAAACAAGTAAAAATCATTACATTCTGATTATTTGCAGAATTTTTACTGTAATAAATCCAGCAGAATTACTTGAAAAACTACCTGTATCAATTGTACTTACCCACAGCATCATGAACATGTAAAATATATACTATATATACAAAATATTTGAGACACCTGACCATTACACCTACAGGGACTTGCATTGAAATGCATAATAATTAATTTGGAGTTGGTTCCCATTCGCAGCTTTAACAGCTTCTACTTGGAAGGCTTTCCCCAATATTTTGGAGTTTCTGTTGTGGTTGAGGTCAGGGCTCTGTGTGGGCCAGTCTAGTTCTTCCACACGGAACTAATCCAACCATGTCTTTATGGAGTTTGCTTTGTGCACTGGGGTACAGTCACGCTGGAACAGAAAAGGGCCATAAAGTTGTTCAGCACGGCATTTTCCAAAGCGTCTTGATATGCTGCTGCATTGTGTTCCTCCAAAAAAAAACACAGGTGTGTCCCAATACTTTTGTCCATAGTAGGGTAACAACATGGGGAAATGAAAAGTTTTATAAGCGTTCGTGAGTTCATAATCATGTATTTTAATACCTATTTTTCCTTACTGACCTTTCGTGAGAGTTAGGGTCGTCTCTCTGTTAATCGTTGAACTGGAGAGGCTCGAACATGTTTCTCCTCCCACTCTGACCCGCCCAGAGATTCTCCACCTCAGCCGGAGCAGAGCAGATCAGCCCTATGCAGAACAGGACCAGCTCTGCACAGGCAGGCCCTTCCTGCGATGCGAGAAATCAACCTAAGTTAGGAGAGAAGACGTTGCACCACATAGAGATGGATTCTGTGGCCGAAAGAGCCGAGCCCGGAGACAGCGAACAGGATGAAGAGGAGGACGTGTACGAAGTGGAGAAGATTATTGACATGCGAGTGGAAGATGTGAGTACTGGTTGCTAGTTGGGATGCCATCTTGTTAGCTAAGCTAACGTTAGCCGCGGAGCCCTTTTCGAAATCAAAATCGAACTGGCAACCCTTCATAATTGTTGTTTGAAAAAAAAAAAAGGCTTTTAGACCAGCAGGCTCTCCTTTCTTCTGTGCACGAAGACCTCCACTCTCTCTGGAGAGCTAACAAGTTATCTGGGCTAACTTTCCCCAGGTTAGCTGGTGGCTAGCTGGGTCACGTCTCTGCTAAAGTTGCTTTTGTCGTAGAGCCAGCCGTGTCGCTGTTGCTTAGTTCTAAAAACATTGTGCTTTCAAATATTTGTAAAGCTTAGAATGGACAAAAATGTGCTTGTTTGTTGTACAGTCTGAACTAAATTGAAAGTGTCCAGCTGCTAAAATTGTTGGCACAGCAGTGACTAGATTGCATTAATATGAGATCAGCCACAAACTGGAAAAGTTGTCGGAGAAAGTTAGGAGAGATCTTTCGGTAAATGTTCTAGACAACATTCACTTCGAGCTACAAAACAGCATGGTTTCCCTGCTCATGTTGGTCTTTCTGTCTGACACGTCCTTTTAGGGTAAACAATGCTGTACATACATTGTAGTCCTAAATTCTGCACCACCGGCAAGGGAAACAAAATGATCCAATTACAGCAATATACAATAACTGCAGAAATGGCCCTGAACTAGACAAGTGGATCAAGCGAAACAGTGTTTTTGGCTTGGAGACCCCCGCGTTTGCACTCGTCCTTGGACAGGGTGGCTCTGTTTGTATGTGTAAGAGTGGGAGGTTTGACTCAGCATTGTAGAGAGGCGCACCATTTTTGCAGCCTGTTGTTATTTTGAGCAGGAGTGTTGGATTCTGCCTGCTTGCTACCGAGGAGCTCTGTGAACTGTGTCTGGCTTCGTGCAGGCTCCCCTGGGAGGTGATGTGAACACTACTGCGTTACAGATAGATGACATCATCGCTACTACAGTGGTGCTGAAATGCAGATTGATGACTGAGACTGGGTGCTCATCTGAAGGAGGCTAAATTCTTCCTCTCTGAACGTTATTATACTGTGTGGGTCCACTGCTGTCCGATCATTGTGGGCTGACTCTGGCACTCTTTCACTCTAGTAACGCTGCAGGTTCGGAAGTTGTGAAGTCACGTAAGCGTAGGTAGCTGTCATGGTGCACGTGTCCCAGGCTTTTCCTGTCTCTAATACACTTGGCATATAAAAGTGCTTTACTGTGAAGTCGGCTGGATTATTGGTGGCCTCATGGTTAGGCAGTTGCCCGTGCGATTAGAAGGTTGTGTGTTTGAATCCCAGGACTGCTAGGGGTACCGCTCAGGCACTTTTGAGCAACACACTGCTGTGTTTATGGCTGCCTGCTGCTTCACCTGAGTGAATGGGTTAAATGCAGATAAGAATTTCGCACTGTTCAGACTGTGCTGTGGTGTGTTCACAAATGACATGGGGACATTTTACAAGTACTGAGAGAGCGACAAAGAGGAAAAGCACTGGCAGATCGCTAGAGGAAAGAGAGCAGAATGAGTAGATAAAATGACTGTAATTAAATGGTAGTGCATCTAAAGAGGGAAGAAGAGTGTAAATGAGGAAGAAGTGTTAGCTTGAGATCAAACAGATGCTTCTCTTATCATGTGTGGGCTCCAGCTCTGCAGGACCTTGCTTCAATAACAATTGTGCTTTAGAGCTGTGCCACGCGCTGTGGCAGATAAGATACACTGACAGTAAAATCCAATACTCAATCCACAGATGCGCTTCTATTCAATGAACCCTCGTCCCCTTTGAACTGCTGTCCATCTGTGTTCATTGACTGCGTGTTGTTAGATGTGTGCATGCGTGTCACTGCATGTGTATGCATGCATGTGTGTTTGTTTTACTTAATGTAAATCCATATAAATATACATATATATATATATACACACACATACATACACACACACACACACACGAAGTGAAAGTGACCATTATGTCATACGTGAACACACCACAGCACACAGTGTGAATAGCACAAAATTCCACCTCTGCATTTAAGCCATTCACCAAGTGAACACAGTGCCCGGGGAGCAGTGTGTGGGGACCAGTTGCCCCTTAAATATATATATATATATAAATATATATATAGCTAGAATTTGAAAGATTTCTGTACACAAGAGACAGTTCTGAATGCCTCTCTGCAGACTAGATAGATGCCTTTTGTACATTTTTGTGCCTTCTCTAACTTTGCTCTCAGAGTAGGTCTATAAAAGGGCTCAAAAAAAATAATTGTCCCTTCCCTGTTTGAGGCGAGAATTTGAAGTAGTGTGTAAACAATGTTAATGTTTCATGAAGTAGCATTCACTCTCCAGGCTGTTTAGTCAATATATATGAAAAGTAAGTTGCCTGCAACTCTGACAACTTGGCACCCATTCGTGTAATGTTTTGTCTTGGTCTGCTCTTTGAATGAATCATGATACATAGCAGTCAGTCAAAACAGAGCTCATTTACATATCACAGTCTCAAAGCGATTCAAAAGATTGAGAGATCTAAAAATGATTTGTTTTTGGTATGTGAACTTACACAAATGATACTGTTACACAAAACTACAACAAAGAGGTGTGTTAGAGATTTTTGTCAAAAAACATATTACATCGTTTGAGTGCATGCACTTATTGCTAAGTAGTATAAAGATATACCTCTGAATATCATGGATTATATAAGAAAAGAGATTTTATACAAGCATCTTTTTGATCAATGTGCGCTGAAATGCCCCTTACCTTAATCACTGACTCAGATTGAGAGGAGACAGATTATTCTATCTCAGTTGCAGTGATAGTGAAGGCATTACAAAATCTTCAGAAAGGCCTTACATAATAGAATATCAAAAACACATTACCATTGTCCTCTATTTTTCTCTATTTCTCTCGCTCTGTGCTGTGTGTGTTTGTGTGCGCATTCACACAATGACATGGGAGACAGTTAGTGGGATCCGTAAGTCAGTTTGCTGTGCTTATAAAAACAGTCTCTTATTTTTTCCCACACTGAGCCATGTGTGTGTTGGAAAAAAGGAGCTCACACAGGCAAGTGCTATATTAGCGAGCATTGACCTAATCTGTAAGCCGGTATTGGTTTCATATGATGGCAGATGCTGGGGCTTACCTTATACAAGGACAAGATTATAAAGGGTATTATGAAAGCAAAGATTGAATCACCGTTTGAACTGAGAGTGATGAGCAGAAAGAGGAAACAGCGGCGCAATGAACAGGAAAGATTGCCCGCCCATTCTGATCCAAATGAATGCTGATCATTGTGTTCTTAGGCCACTACTGTTACTTAGCAACATGGTGAATAATGAGCATCCGTTAAATTCACCTGTGCAAATCAAAACAATCTATTGAGTATTAATTTCACTAATGGCCATCATGCTGATTAAGGACAGCTATTTTCAATGTCAGTTGATGTTTTTTGATTTGAAAACTCTGAGTGAGCTCCCATTTACCAATTGCAGCATGGAAACAAAGCTGCATGTGTATGAGTGAAATAACACTGTCTTTTGGTCTTTTTAGGGAGAGGTGCTGTACCGTGTGCGGTGGAAGAACTATTCATCAGATGATGACACCTGGGAGCCCAAGGCTCACCTGGAGGACTGTAGCGAGGTGCTGCTGGCCTATGAGCGAGCCCTGGCTGAAAAAAAAGTTAAGAAAGACTCTGGCATGGTGAGACTCCTCATGTGTTTTTCGAACCTGCTTAAGCAGTTTGATTTGGTTGCCTTGTCTCAGCAGCAGTCAGTCATGAGATAAATCCTAGGCAAAAGGGCAATGGAGTGACTTTGAATTATATGACCAGTATGAAGTTAATTGTGATTGTTTTAATGACCAGAAGCTGCCTATGAAGAGTGATCTCTTCGATGCAAACTCTGAAAGCGACAGTGGTAAAGACGAGTCAAAAGAGTCACCTGTTAAGAAGAAGAAGAAAAAGAAGAAGCATGCAGAGGAGTCTGATGATGAGAAGTCAGTCAAAGAAAAGAAGAAAAAGAAGAAAAAGGAGAAGTGGAAGGAGGACAAACCACTGCCTGCTCCTGAGTCTGAGGAGGAGGAAGACAGGGTTTCCATACCAACACCTCCAAAAAAAGAAAAGACGGCAGATGCTAAGAAGAGGTCTATTGAAAGTGACGATGATGATGATGACAGTCCAGTGTCAGCCAAAAAACCCAAGAAAGACAGCAAATTTAAAGATGCAGGAAAGCAAAAAAAGGAAAGTGTTGAGGAGCGAAAGAAACGAAAGGTTAAGTCAAAAAAAGAGATTGAGTCTTCAGAGGACGAGACAGACAAGAGCGATGTGCCATCAGAATCACACACTGACGACACAACAACTACAGACAACCTCAACAGCACTGTAGCAAGAACTACAACTCCTAGATCATCAGAGAAGCCCTCTGGGGGTGATCATAGCAAGACAAAACAGAAAAAGAGCAAAGCTGATATTAAGTTGCAAGGTTTCAAAGATCTTATTCAGGACAAGAAGCCAAAAAAAATGGACAGCCCAACCCCATCACTCAAAGAGAACAGCCTAAATAAGCTTAAAAGTTTGACCAGCAGTAAGAGCAGCAGCAAGTCATCCCGCAGTGAGGATGACCCTGACTCTGGTGATGCTGGGGCTGCAGTAAGACCAAAAAACAAGGGGAAAAGTCTGGAATCGAGTTTGCCTCCCCAGAAGGATTCTGTATCTTCCTCCTCTTCAGCTTTAGCACCCTCCCACAAGGCTAAAGAGGAGGAGCCAAGGGAAGAAACTGGGGAAAAGGGAGGAACCCCAAATAATCTTTTTGAAAAGTTCTTGTTGACCTGTGAGGCCAAGGACCGCGTGCCCAGGAAACAAGCTGTTCACACAACACCAAAGGTACAAAGCTACATGTGTACTAAGTTAATTTTTTTATTAATTAATTAATTAATTAATTAATTAGAATTTTGACAAGAGTACCTCGAAACTTCATGCTATTTGTGTGTATCATTCCAGAATTCAGGGAAGACGGAGAAAAAGGTAAAGTCCACAAAGGAGTCTCCAGCACATCAGTCAGACAAATCAAAGGAAGGTAAGAAGTGGATCCTTTAACAGTTACATTTATGTACACAAATGACTGTAGCTCATACATAGTTTCTCACCACCTGTATATTTCTTTTGCTTGTAATACCAGTTTTGTGAGAATTTTTAAATTTCTGTTCATTTCCAGGCCAGAGTCCTGTTTCCATGGATGCAGAGGAGAAACAGGAAAAGGCCACACCAGAGTCAGAGAGGAGTGAAAAGTCAGATGAACCTTCTGCCAAGACAAAGGAGGAGCTACAACGTGAGCAGAAAGAAGAGGAGCAACGGAGAAGGAAAGAGAGGATGGAGGAGGAAGAGAGAAAGAGGAAAGAGAGGGTTGAGGAAGCGCAGAGAGAGAGAAAGGCAAGGATGGAGGAGGCACAGAAAGAGAGACAGAGGTTGGCAGAGGAGGCGCGGTTAGATCGCTTGGATCGGAGGTCCATGGTGGAGGCTATGGCGTCTCCTGAGTCTACAGAAGACTCAAAGTGGAAAGAGAGAAGAAGGAGAAGGCGAGAGGATAGTGAATCACGCCTCCTCGTTGCCTGCGATGACAATCAGGACTCACAGGACCCCCTAGAACGCCCAGACAAGACTCCTGGTTTGTATTGTCTTAATCAGAGATGCTTGCCAACTTCTGTCCCGCTGTTTGTTGTTCCATTTTTTTAGTCCTGGGATTTTATTACCAATATTATGCTGTTTCCATTTTGAAATAATATGTGGAACCATTCCAGCACAGTGAAAGCCCCAGTATTCTTCACAGTGCCCATGCTTTAATTTCTTACATCCAACAGACAGGGGGCCACCATCTCTCAACCTTGGGGTGGAGCTGAAGCTGGACTGGATGACACTAGAAGACTTCCAAAAACACTTGAATGGAGAGGATGAGAATCTCTCCCCACTAGCCTTAACTCCCAGTGAGTTTTAAACACACATCTTCACACCAATAATACATTTTTGTTGGTGGATTTGATGGCTTATTTGTTTGTTTTATTTTTTATTTTTTACTTTTCTCTGTCTCTCATGTTCATGTGTGAAGGTGAACTTCGGGAAGCTGTAAAAAACGGAAATTATATGGCTGTAAAACGTGCCCTCGGTTCCAAAGAGGACTACAACCTGGATCAGGAAGTATGCACTTCTTGTACTGGGTGATAAGGGTGGTGGTTGTATTAACCTTTAACTAGTATATAGCTAGTAGAATAATATAATGGCCATATCAGTATGTTATTTTTGTTGGCATATTGTTTTTACTGTTGCTGTGTGCAGTATGAAAGGTTACGTTAATCATGCTGGGGATCTCACCTAATTCGTATCTGATTTTGTATCTAAAACACATATGTGGGTTAGTGTATTAGAAACTTGAATGTTTCCTCACCCCTTGTGTGTTACTTTTGGTGAAAGTGTTTGCCAAATGAATGTAATGTGTATTCCTTGCCCTCTAGACTAACAGCACTTCTCATGCTCTCTGTGTGTGTGTGTTTGTCTGTGTGTGTGTGTGTGTGTTTGTGTTTGTGGAAACGTTCTGCCCCCTGCAGGACTCCAGTGGTATGTCCCTTTCCATGCTAGCTGCTGCAGGTGGACAAGATGACATACTCCGACTGCTGATTAAGAAAGGAGTGAAGGTGAATGGACGCCAGAAGAATGGCACCACAGCCCTTATGCATGCTGCTGAGAAGGTAATCCTCATGATACTGCAGAAGCATTTCCTCTGCTGACTTTCTGCTACTTTAGACTCACCTCAGTGAGTACAAATTTGTTGATTGTCATTCTTTCAGTGTTATGATATGGTTGAGAAAGGAAGTCTGCGTTAACCTTTCACTTTACATTCCCTGTCTAGAATTTCCTGACCACAGTGGCCATTCTGCTTGAGGCAGGATCATGCTTGAATGCTCAAACTGTAAGTGGAGAGACGGCACTTATGAAGGTGAGGAACGCAAAAGTATTGCTTTACTCAACAGGGAGTAGAATCTCCTTGTAAATAGAATAAATATTTTAAATTAAAGCTCAGTATTTTTATCATTTTTTGCTTGATAGCTTTAACACTCAGTTGGCATGAATGCTTCTCTTTTTGTAAGGCATGTAAAAGGGGAAATGCAGATGTTGTTCGTCTTTTGCTGGAGTATGGAGCTGACTGCAACACCCCCTCCAAGCACAAGAACACAGCCTTGCACTTTGCCAAGCTCAGCAATAACCTAATGGTATATGACCTCATCAAAGATCATATTCAGACGTAAGTCCTTTTAGAGTCTCTTTAACGTCACAACAAAACCTGTGGGATTTAGATTCTGTATGAAACCACAAAAATACTGTTTAAGCTTATTCCATCGAGGAACACCATGTGAACATAATTGTCCACAGGTTATCAACAGTGGCGGAGGATACGATCAGAGCATATTTTGAGTCACGGTTGGCACTGCTGGAGCCAGTGTTTCCTCTGGCCTGCCATCGCCTTTGTGAGGGACCAGATTTCTCACTAGAATTCAATTACAAATCTCCACAACACACACCTGGAGAAGGTAAGGATTTCAGTACTAACGGCTAGATTAAATCCTTCTTTAGAGATCCAGAAATGGTTCTATGACATAAACCAAAGAACATTAAAAGAGATCAAGTGTCTTTAATGAAGTTTAAGGTTATGTGAAGATTCTTTACATATGTTATTCACACTTGTATCTCATTTATAAAAAATATTTTGGGAACAAAAATGGTTATATTATATTACATCAATACTTTAGGTGGTATAAGTACATATGCACCAATTTAAGAGCTTTTTTGCTATTGTTTTATATGACGTGGCATACTAAATCAGACATGACTTGTATTATGAACATGTTGGAATTGTAGGTGAATGTAATATTAAGGTTTGGTCTAAGAACTCTTTATTACTATAATCATACTCCTGCATAGATCAAGAGTTTGACTGCGGTGTGGTCCAGGAATTTATCAAATTGTTAACCAGGATTTTATCAAACAGAAAATAACTGGAATATACAGCACTAGTAACTATCCATGCATAAGTGCATGTTAAGTCACAAATTAGGTGCCAAGTTACCAGTTGAAATTATGGTCTGTAGCTTCGATATCAGATCAATTAATTTGATTTTCCTATTTATCAATGATTATTATATCAGATATTTGTTATATCCGCTGTCAGCACCATTAAGTGTGTTTTTCTGTATTATGTCACAGGATCAGGTATCTTGCTCTTCATCTTTCATGCTAACTTCATGAGTGAGATCACAGCCAGACTCTGCGGGCCCTGTAGTGTCCATGCTGTCATCCTTAATGACAAGTTCCAGCTGCCCATCTTCCTTGTAAGACTTCTTTGAGCATCTGTTGACGAAGGGTGCTCTTTTTTTAGTTTTTTTATTACACTGTTTCATTCTAGTAATTATGAGAGCTGCACATATATATCTTCAGTTTATGTTTGTGGTCTTCTATTGACAGGATAGCCACTTTATTTATTCCTTCAGTCCTGTTCCTGGAGCCAACAAACTCTTTATTCGCCTGGCTGAGTCGCCTACAGCTAAAGTAAGGGAACAGGGCTAGAGCCTGTCACACATTTCACAGAGACATTTACTGTCGATTATGTGTAGGTGCAAAAAGAGAGACCTCATGTATATAATATTTTTAAGTGTAATGTCATTTATCAAAGTCCAGTTTAAAATCTCAATATTGAATGGTAAACCAAAGATATAGGCCTGTACAAGTCATGTAACTACAGCTATACACAGGATGTGTTGAACTACTTTAGCATTACTTGTGTGCAAATACAGGGGGGATAAAAATGAAATAATAAAAATAATGTAGGCTATGGAAATGGTCATTTTATAATTGCATCTCAGCAAAATCTGAATTGAACCACAAACTAAATAGAGATTCCCATCCCTACTGCAGGGACATATAACTGTGTCTTTTTGTATCTCCACAGGTTAAACTTCTGATTTGTGCATACAGAGTCCAGCAACAGTAATGTCCAGAACACCTTTACAGGTTGAACTTCAGTGCAGAATTGCAGCCACTCTAAGGACTAAGAGTAATTTCCCAGACCTGTACTCTCTGTATCGTAAGGCATGCCAGGCAGAGCAGATGGCCTCTGTTCAGTCTTTTCTGTTTAACTGCCTGGACGTGAATGCCTAAAGGAAACCTTGGAGTATTTAGGTACAATGTGTCAGAAGTGTTTTAGCAATGAAGAAGGAAAAACTGTTTTTGTCAAAAATATATTGGCTGGCTCCTTCAGATGTAGTTGGAAGGGGTGAATCACTGAGTTATTTGTAAATGTCGTTTGTAAAGATTTTTCTTCTTTTTTAAATAGAATCATTTATCACTCCAGATTCACCTGTAGTTTTTTATGTTATTGGTGCTTATCACCAATAACTTGCCTGATGTGCTCTGTGTGTGTGAGAGAGAATTCTTCTGAATTAACAGAGTTAGTTCATACCCCTCTGTTGAAATATATTTGTGGGACCAGGATGTAACAGGACCTAAACCCTTGTAAACATCTTTAGTCCTGCCCATTGTTTTGCCTTTCCTGAATCAGTCTACTATTTTTACACTCAATTTAATAGATCTCTTGGCCAGTCTGTAAGTGTAGGTTAGTTTGTGTAGGATTACAATATCCATGAATCCTGAACTTGTTCAACATTACGGGTGAAGTGTGCATGTGTTTGGGAACTATTTTAAGGGCTAGTATCTGTTCAGAGGAGAAAGGAAACATGCATGATGATGCAATTTGTTTAGAAATGAACACCTTGTCTTCATCTCCTATTAATATAGTAAAATCAATTATTTTTCCTTTTTCATGCAAGTTTCTCAGTGCATCATCCACTGAATGCTGCCTTTTTTTGTTTGCATGTCTGAATTGTATGGTTATGATTGGTTGATTAGACACAGGTCTGTCATCTATTAACTGAGGTTGTTTGGTCGTATATAACAGGCCATAGCATTATTTTTTATTTATTTTTAATAGCCAGCTTTCATAATCAGTTAGGCTTAAAATGAGAATCAGATTGGGATCAAGATATTATACCAGAGATTCATCTGGAAACAGTATGCTAAAAGGCATGGTTTTACCTTACTATTCATTTGCTGTTATGTAAAGTAATTGTTCACCCTTCTCCCTTTGTGTGATAGTGACTGAGCGAATGCAAAAAGCTTGCTTTCCTCTTCAATTAAACTGTACATATGTTTCCATAACACTCCATATGGTTTTTGTTGTTTTAATTTATTAGGACCACAAAAAACTCTAATTGTCATAAGACAATGTTACTGTACATGGATGGATTACTACTCTTGAAACTGATGGTTCGTTTCTCCTCAGAGTGACTACTTGAATAGTACAGATCTCCCATCTTTTTATATTATTAAACTGTTATGCAAGAAAGGTGTAAACTGGACACACCACAGTGAGAAGTGAGCGGTGTTGTAGAATGGATCCTGACTGGGTGGCGCACTGCTATAGGAATTCAGTACAGCAGGGGTTTTCTGTGTGATGTGGGTAAAATTTCACAGTGCCCTCATCTCACTTTTCTGTAGAGAAATGTAATGATACCGCTTCTTGGTTGATTCTTATATTGTATGTACAACTTATAATTTAAAAAAAAAAACTCAACCCAGCGATGTTTGTGTTTTTAATGTTACAGATGTTAAGACATTTCATGTATCTAGGTTTGCATTAAAAGACACATTTGAAAATATTACATTTGTGGTTGGTGCTCATTTGACAGAATTTAAGGTTAATACCAGTATGTGTTCATAATATTCATTTATGTGTTTGTGTGTGATATTATTTATAAACTTTTTAATTCCGTTGTCATGTTATGGTCAACGTATTTAGCTTATTAGGACCCACACGCACTTCAATGCTTGCCACGATTAGGGACCAGGTTGTATTAGAACCTGGTTTGTCAACCACTGGCCCGGGGACCACCAGTGGACTGCGAAGGCTTTTGATTGGGCCGTGAATCTAAAATTGAGACAGGCCATTGCTCTACCATCTAATGTAGCCAAGTGGGCCTTGGCAGCATGCTGTTACAGATAGATGGGCCTTAATGTTGAAAAGGTTGAGAACTATTGTATTAGAGTATACACATGTAACACCATTGGTACTGCAATTACAGACTTGCTCCACATTCAAGAAATGACTATCCTTTCATGTTTTAAACTGACAAAGCTTCTGTAATATAAATACAGAAGTGGAATATAAACTATTCCGTCCCCCACTGTGTAAAACACGATCCCCTGTGTAGAGATAAGGAATGTAACTTGAGTAAATTGCCCATGTAGTGGTCCAGTGGTAAAAGCACTGATGTGCCATAATCCATGGACATAAGGTAAAGAAAACATAGCTGTTGTAAATGTTGACCATGCATAATTAACCCTCAGGACTGTTTGACATCAGTATTGCAACATTCAGTTCATACACACGGTTTAATGAAGCATAAGCCTCAGTATTTCATATATCTTGAGCAGCTTTCTTTTTCTTTCACAGCAGTCGCCCAGAAGTCTGAAACCTTGTCGCATCAGTTTTTTTTTATCTGAAATAAACCTGTAAAATTAATTTACAGATATGTGCTTTGGGTATATGAATGGAAACCTATTACTTATGTTACCCTATTGTGTTACCTATTTGTCCTTGCTTTTGTGTTATCCTCTTGCTTCATTTTCCCATGCTCACTAATCTCTGCCACTGTTTTCACTTTGCATTTTAACCATAGCTTTTAAATTGTCTTCCTTTACTTTACCAAATATATCTATCTCAAAGGAGCAGCATCCTGACAAGCCCTATTTTAAAACAAATTGAATTTTAAAAATGTGTTGATGTGGGGAAGGGGAAAGTGAGAATAATGTATGAATAATACATGCTGTGATGTTTGTAGACTGATAATAATGTGATAATGATGCCTGGTGATAGATAACATGACCAATATCAACAGTAGACCTTGCCTGACTGTCTAGATTATTTATATGAACAAATATTGTAAAATGTGATCATACAACTAAAATCTTTACAAACTCTTTACATTTCCACAACAATACTCATAACAATAATTACAAATGAATCCACCAACTTTATCATGGTGGCGCTCTCAAATCCCATTGTGAGTCGTTCTTGGTACCCATCCAGACTGAGAGTGCATTGGCTAAAATAAAATGTAATTGAATTGTTTATGTTTAATCTGTCCTGTCTTGTGTGGTTATGGACATGAGTCTGTCCAATAAAAATACATAAATAAACTCACTGGCAATGCTAGTACGGATAATATATTAAAATAATTGTGAGAACATTCAACCCAGCGTGGTCAGCATGTCCACCACAGAGGAAAACCTTAGCAAAAATGTAAGATTTTATTGAAAAAATGTTTTTTGTCTTTCTTTTCCATAACTAAAAAAAGTTGTTGTTGACTTTGTTGGTTTTTAATCATTGAACCGAGACAAGAACTGTTTAGGAACATGACCAATTTCAAGTTAAATGCAGCACAGGATGCAAGGGGGTGTTTCTTCCAATAGGTGCACTGTTGGCCTAAAGCCAAAAGAAACACCCCCTTTTTCCCTCCTCCCTATCAGACATCTGCTGTGCATCTCCATAGCAACCACCTAACAATCTCTCATTCAGACTTTTTATTTATTCATAGTAGTAGTAGTAGTAGTTAGTATTGTTTTATTCAGATACATATAAACGTTTTCAAATAAATCAAATTTATTCATGTTCATGGTTTGATGTTTTGTGTGGGACAACAGAAAAAAGTTTATTTGTATTACTCAGCAAGGTTGCTGTGTTCAGAATACACGAATGAAATATTACAATGTAATGTTTACCAATACATATCCTTTAGACGTGCTTGAATTCTGATGAATTGTGCAGCTTTCTGAATTAAACAAACAAAATATGCAAACAAAAACAGTCACCTGGAAAACTAGCCTTTTCAAAATGCTGGTCAGGGGTCTTTACTCAAGTAGGTTAATACTCAGTAGGGTCAATGGTAAGACAGCAGCTGTATATTCACATACAGATTGCTGTATGATCACACTTTGACCACCCGGTCTGAGGTCAGTAATCAGAAGAGGTGTTTGTAATGAAGTACTGGTTTTCTTAGATCAGTGTATTGATGATCGGTACTGTAGGTGGCAGCGTTCAGCCTGCCTGAAGCTCTCGTAGAAGAACCAGAAGAACAAGAAAGGAGAAGCAGAAGAAACAGGGGAAGAGGGGCCTGTAGGACTCCGAGTTGCGATGAGTGTTTATGGAGGACTCGGTTCTTTTTGAACAGACTCGGCTCATCTGGGTCTGAGTCGGCTCGTTGACTTCAGGCTCAAAGTTTGTTAATGTTTGTTAATGTTAATGTCCACTCCATTACTTTCACCTCTCTTAAGAACGTGTGCAAACTCTGCGACTATAATCAATTCATGTTTAGTTATCTGGATTATGAACAGTCAGAATTAGATAACTTTACTGATCCTTGGCAAACTGCTTTTGCTATGCCTGCATAAACATATAGATAGATAGATAGATAGATAGATAGATAGATAGATAGATAGATAGATAGATAGATAGATAGATAGATAGA